>OMNZ01083357.1:30589-44307 GCA_900303255.1 Lesueurigobius sanzi
ATGACTCAACCAGATGTAATGTCCCGTGAATAAGTAAATCACTTAGAGTATCCCCCATCCTTAGACCTTCCTCTACGGCGAGGAAAAAACCCCAAAAAACAAAAAACACATGGTAAAAAAATTGAGGAAACCTCGGAGAAAACCAATTTAAAGGAAGGATCCATTTCCCTTGGACGGATGGGCTAGTGGTGAATTTTGGTCGACCAGAATCCAATAGCAATATTGGATCCAAGTCCTATGTGAGTCCATTTACACGCACTGTTCCAACCAAATAAGTAGATAATTAAAATAAAATGTCCTTATTAAGTGTCAAGTAGATCTTTATTCATATTGAATGTGTTGGTGTAGTAACACTGCATTATCACGACATGGAGGTATCTGCTAATGTACATCTGTGAATCCATTTACGCTACAGTTTTTACTATTTTATTACATTTTTATCTTATTCTATCTGTATGTATGCCCTCATAGTTGTAAGATTTGGGAATATTTTTAATAGTTTATTGTTTATCATTATTACAAGTTTATGTCTCATGTTGCATGAGTACGCCAAAGAAAATTCCTCGTCTGTGAATCCTTTCGTTGACAATGGTGATTCTATCTGTGCACGAATGTTGATGCAAATCGGGTAGTGGCTCAAACTGGGCGGTAAGAAATGTGCCTTGGTATAATAATGATGATAATGACCATTTCAGATTCATTTGCTGTATGTCCACCACCCAAAACGATATGGGAGAGTCCTGCACTGCAAAAAATGATATCTTGATGAGTAAAATTGCTCAAATTCAGAATATTATACCTTAATTTGAGTCCTTTTGGTTTGCCTCGTTAGTAAATCTGCAGTTAGATTAAGAGAAACATATGTTATGAGATTATCTACATTTGAGGGAATGAGATCTCTTTTTCTCAATTTAAGTACAAAAATACTTACTCCACTATAGGCAAGTCGAAATTACTCAAATGAAGGTATAATATTGTGAATTTGAGCAACTTTAACTTATCAAGATATCACTTTTTGTGTGGTGGCTATTGAAATTAGCTGGTGGCTAGTAACGTTTGAAAACTACTAGCCACAGTGGCCAAAAAAGTTAATGTCAAGCCCTGCATCATATATTATCATTGGTCAAAAGTGCCTTGGCAGTTTCTAAAGTTGGTATGTTCTCGAAGACCAGGTCGGAAACTTTATTAAGATAATTATACTGGCTGGTACCAATCCTGGGAAGAAGCAATCCTTTATACTTTCAATTCCAAGTGCTTCTTCGAGGTAATTGTAGTTACGCTTCATTGTCTTACTTGGCCAAAAGAGCATCATTTCAGAATAATAGTGTTGTACTTATGTTAATCTTAGTTTTACAGATGTAACAAAAACTGGATGAGAAAACATTAGATCAGTTGGTTCTCATGGCGTGTATAAAAAAAAAATCTTTTTACTGTCAGCGCACACAGAGAGAGGCTGACTATAAACACTGACTGAAGAGAGCTTCTCCCCAGCCGTGGACTGAGCTCAGAAATATTGGAGGCCTTATTTTGCGAGGGTTTAGTGCAGCAGGGAGAGGATAAGAGGGAGGAGGCACATGATGTAAATAGAGTCTTTGAAGGCTGCCTGTTGTGCGTTATCCAGCCTAACTCTCTTTGAAGGCTCCAACACCTCACTCCTTCATAGGCGCCGCTCAGGGACCTCTAGCCTTCACAGGAGAGGCCCCTGCCACGCCTGCCCGTCACATGGGAAAGTGAAACAACGCTATATAGACACAAGTGTGCAATATGTGTCTTTGTGAGTTACTTAGTCGGCGATAACAAGCACTTTTATTGTACAAATTAGCAACACAGAGATACCCTATTTAACATGACTAAGATTTCAATACCTTGTGATCCTGAATTTTGTCTAATCGGAAATTTTGTTAAGATTAAGGAGCCAATAAACAAATATCAATCCAAATTTTTTGAAATTGCTCTAGCAGTGGCTAGAAAATGTATCACCGTTACTTGGAAGTCTGATTCCCCCGTGCCACTAACCAGATGGTATACAGAAATGAACAGTTGTGTCCCTCTAGAAAAAATGACTTACAGCCTGAGAAAATCATACAAAACTTTGTAAAAATTTCTTCGTCTTCGTCAAAATTTGGCAACCTTATCTAGATTATAATGGTGTCAACTTGTAAAGTACTGATATTATCACTACTATCATTATCATATGCAAATGGAGTATTTGTCTGTCTTTTTGTTGTTATTTTATTTTTCTCAGAGTGAACAAGGGAGGGGGGGGGGGGGGGGTGTTGGTTTGTTGTTGTCTTGTTTGTATAAATTAAACATGAAAACCAAAAAATAAAATATTGCAAAAAAAAATTAGCACCACAGAAACAAGGGAAAAGCATGAGGTGCTGCTACAGACTTACAAACACAAGTAGCAAACGCTAAGTATTTCATTGCTTTAGTGCTTTATTTGGCGAAGTTTTAACACTAATTGGTACTGGCTAAAATGAGGTGCGCTTGATCCAATTAGCAGCAAATATTCTGCCAAAAGTGTGTCCTTGTTTCCGAGCGATTTCAACCAGAGCCTTTCTTGATACCACTGTACTAATGAGACGGCTCTAATATCCATCTGGCATTTGCAGGGTCAGGTTCATTGTTTCTTATGTCAAATGTAACAATGCAGCATCAATTGATATACAATTGTATTAAAATAGTTCTTAATGGGTGCTTTACCTTTGACAAGCCCTTTGAGTCAATAAACAAGAAGCTGTTCAAGTACAATGATAAACAAGCTGTTGTTAACACAATTAATCTGTGTTAACTTTTCACACCAAGTATCACACAATTATACATTTGGGTTTCTAAACACTGCCACCCTAACCCAGTGCTTGACCAAGCCCAATAGACTAAACCAGGTCTAAAATGGGCTAAACTTGAAATAAATTGTGACAAATTTGGCTGTAATAAGTTTAATTTCAAATTGCGGAGGACCCAGAGCACCAGGAGGAGCACAAGTACCACCAGTTGCACCTGCCGTTTGAGAACCACTGCTATAAATGAAAGATCAGACACATGAGACATCTAGAATCTCAAAGAGGGGGATTGTACAATGAAGATACAGTATGTGGCACAAAGCTGGATCTTACTTAGGGTTGAATCAATTCGAAGAGGCCATACAGCCTTTGCTCTGCCTGATCCCGTCAGATCTCAGAATCTAACCAGGGCCTGGTCAATACTTGGACGGAAGACCTCCAGGAAATTACCAGGAAGCCCGGTTGAATGTAGGAATGTGGTGAGTGAGTGTTGGTGGTGGTCGGAGGGGTCGATGGCACAGATTGGCAGCCTCGCTTCCATCAGTCTACTACAGGGCAGCTGTGGCCACAATAGTGTCTTACCACCAAGTGTGGAGTGAATGAATAATGCTATATAAAGCATCTATGACTCTTCAAAATAAGGGCTATGTAAAACCAATGCATTATTATTTTTGTTATTAATAAAGAATTTCTCAAAATTGGACAAAAGAAAATACAATATACTGTATGTCATGCTTTTTAATGTGTAAGCAATGCATGTTATGTAAAATATTAAGATCAAGAAGAATGCTTAAAAAAAAAGTCCTACCTGGAGGGGATCAAATATTTTGTTGCAGTTAAAGTTTGTGTTAACTTGTGGCATCCTTCAGGGTTAAATCTGGGCCGACTTTTATTTCGTTTGTACATTTGTACAACCGTAACCACGCGGATGATACGCAAAGTTATGTTGCACTTTCCTCCAATAAACAGTCCATTAGAGATGATTGTTGGATGTCAGAAAATCTTTCGCAGCCGAACAAAGACAAGACTGAAATTATTATCTTTGGAAATATTCTCTCACATACAGTACCTGCTTTTCTTGAAGACAGAGCCCTGACCGCAAAACAAGAGATCTGAAATCTTTAGGGTTCCAATTCATTCTGATTTATAACAGTCATTTCAAAGCTATTAAAAGAATTTTGAACGTGCCTATCCCTCATTATCAGTAGTATACTCTGTGAAATCATAGTGGCTTTGCTAGACCAGTGTGGGCAGGTGTGAGTTAGTCATCGCTCCACACTTCGCACCTTGCACTTTACAAAACTATAGAGCAGCTCAAACTCTAAAGTAAACAGACTCGCAGCTAATTTGGTCACTCGCTTCAATGTGATTTTATAGAAAAAGCTCCAGCATGAATTGAAGTAAATAAGATTGAAACTCTTACTGTAGTAGTGATATAGTAATATATAGTCATTTCTAAGCCTTTTTTAATCCCCATTGGGAAATTTTGTCCTCTACCTTTGACCTTTCCTTTGATCAGCGCCTCAGGACAGCCTGTCGCAGCAGTGCGGTGTCCAGCGATCCATCTCCTGATCTTAAGAGTCCAGGAGGGATGGAATAATAGGTCAAAATAGTTCCTGGATTCTTTATTCCCCCGAACTGTGAGGATAGAATGTGTTCCCTTAAATGGAGGATCAACTGGTCTAGTAACAGAGGAATATGTTTCCGTGTGCTCCGTGCATCTTTAAGTGAGGTGATCCCTCCACACTCTGGAGTATATATTTGGATCCCTCCTCTTTCCTGAGTTTAGGACTGTGGGTTTGGTAACAGCTGTGTGGGTCGTTCAGGAGAGAGGCAGATCAGCTGTGAGTATGAGCGCTGCGTACAAGACCCTACCAGCGATGCACACGACAAAATACACCCTCCATTATCCATCGAGATAAAGTCTTGCCATTGCAACAGAGAAGCATCGCTCACATAAACTCTGTCTCCATCTTAGAATCTAATCTGTCAAAGCTATTGAAGCCTATAATAACAAGCGCATGAGAAAGAATGCATACGACATGCGTGATTCATTCTTCTCCTTTTTCTACATGGATTCACACGGTCTAATCAGTTTGTCTTTTGGGTAAAAGGTTTCAGAGAAAATGTATTATGTAGATAATTAGCAGAGATATGACTGAACGCACTGAGAATCATGCTGAGAGGAAGTAAATCATATTGTGCCATTCTGTAGTAGAGTCTGTTTTCTATGCGCTTCTTGTGCCTTTTTTATCAGATTACAACTTGTCTAACAAATTGCATTTTGCTCCACAGCTATGATTTACATTTTATCTTTTCAAACTATAAGATCAAATGAATCAGAATACAGTTTTAACGAAGATAAAGATGGAAGAGACTTGAGTTTTTCAATCCTCAAATAATGAAGTGTCTGTAACTCTGTTGAGCCCCGTGGCTGGGTCATGCCGATAATTCTGCTCAATATTTGTCAGATCATCGCTGCTCGGACATCCACTCTCTCACAGACACAAGAGGCTCCTCTGCTTGACTCCTCAGACACTTAAATGTGCAGTGCAGCATGAGCTGATGCTAGTGCTTCACCTCGGTTATTAACCTCTTAAGCCCTAGAGTCCCCATTTTTGGGGACTTGCCACTTTTAGAGACAATCCTTGTCTATTTTAATCTATTTTTTAAAAAGTCTATTTTTTTTTCTTGGAAAAACTGTATTTTATGACCAAATATATAAATAGGATCCAAAATTTTCAATTACAAATTAGAATTCTTTGGGCCAAAAGGTGCTAAATTGTGCCCTATTTATTATAATGGGATTCCGCCGAGACTATTTTAAATCGAAACCTTTATAACTTTTCAATTATTTATTGTTACTGTAAACAGTTGGTAAAAAGTCAATAATTAGCTGTAGTTACTATTTATGTTTATTTGCTTCTTTACAATGAAAACAAGCTGCTGACCTGCTGTAATGTGGGTTTTTTTTTAGGCGGAATTCATATTTTCTGTCTTTCAACCTCAATTACTCAGGCCCACTATGATTTTCTTGAAAATGTTCACATCTACAGTCTCCCCATAAACATTCATATCATTTGAGAGCAATATGAACATTTTAGACATTTTACAAGCTGTTAAAGCCTTCCAGAGTATGAGTATACACAGCAGGGCTTCAGAGGTTAAGGTAACTTAATCAGTGAAGAATCCAGGAGCGTATTAATCAGAATAAAGCGGCTAAATCACACTCAGCGGAAATATTTCTCATCTTTTCTTTGCATCAGTTTGTTTTCCTCTTTTAGGGCAAGTGTCTGAAATGTTTTGCACACTTAAAGAGTCAAGTTTGTGTCAAATACAATGCCGCCCCTCACTATAAACAAACTGGTTTAGTTATAGTCTGTAATAACAACTCTTACATGCATATTGGTGAACATTTTTCTTTTCTTGGGCAGTAGAGGTGGATAATATATCATACAGTACAACAGCCATTCCCAAACTTGAGAGTGTGGCAGCCCCCTCATACATCCAAAGATCTCTTGGGGGCCCCCAATGATAAGAATTCATTCAATTTAAAATGGTTTTCCAATGGTGTCCTGTTGATTTCACACATAAAATACAAGGGGACAGTGACAATCGGGTAAATTAGGTTCTATAAACCCAAACTCATGTAAAGTTTATTATCAACGCGATATATTTTAATGTGATTGATTTGTGGACAACCTTTGGGCGGCCCCCTGCAGTGGCTCTGAGGACCATATACAAATATACAATACAGAGTACTTCTTCAAAGCCAAGAAATGAACAAAAAGCTGCAAAAACTGAACTATACTTGATGTGTAGTCTGTCAAAACAGTATAATTGTGTCCTTCTTTCTTGCACTTTTGCAGTTTATTCAAGACAATTATCTTTGTGATGACACAGTGATCCAAATAAATACATTTACCAGCACATCTTTACATATTTTGATGGTTTTGCATAAGTATTGCTTCAGCATCGTTATCGAGAAAGTCCTCCCAAATACCGAGGTGTTCATTTTTGTTGATATTACCCAGCCCTAGTCGGAAACAAAGCCAATTTACTAAAGTACGATGCACAGTGCAGTGTCAGTATCAATATGAATACAGTATTACTGGTATTGTACATCCGTCTAAACGCTGGCCATATTAGTTGTTTCCTAAACTTTAGAAACACTTGCAGCTGTCATAAAACCACAACAAAATGGTGTAAAAGCCCGGCACTGCACATTGACACGCGGCATGTTCAAACTGCATCCCCATTAGCCAGGTCTCTGACTGAAATGCTGTTTGGTGTAAGGCATATCGGTTTATGAAAGCAAAACTCGAGCAAATAGATGCTGAAGTACAGGATAATTATGTAAATGCATGACTGTAGCGAGAGAGAGAGAGAGAGAGAGTAAAAAAGAGCAGGTCAGCACTACACCACTGAAGAAATATCAACCCCGACAAGTTGTACAAACATGTTTAGGAGATGGTAGAATCACTTTTATGTTTGCTAATGTTACTTCAGTGGTGCAGCTTTTAAATAATATAAGTCAATATATGTTCAATTTGTGCACACACAGATCTGCCAAAGTGTTGTATGTGAAAAATGATTTAGTAAAAACATGTATGCTTGTAATTTTCTCTTTGTGTAGCAATGTTTCATATTAAGCCACTTGCTCTTGATGTAATAGATTCAACTTTTGTGTGAGAAAACAGAGAGATCTGCTTTTGCAAATGAACTCTTGTGTTTTTTTTTTCTTTTGTAACATGCTTTCCGTGTACCAGCGGGACCTGTCTGGGTAATTTCACATCAAAATGGATCAACAGCAAGGAGGAGCAAACCTATAGTGCACTTATGAGCAAACTCAAGCCTTGAGAATTTAATGTGAGCCCAAGCTGCCAATGTCTTTCTTGTCGCGTAGTTTTCATATAATACACAGGTTTCTGTTTTACAAATGATCACAATATAAACCTTGATGGGCCCAAACAGATTTAAGAATGAATTTGATAGAAACCTCAACCCTCCTAATGAAAACTACTGTTATGATCTACACTGTTAAATGTATAATGTCATGTGTTGGAATGCTCTAATACAATCTAAACAATATCTAAACCAAACCTTGGTTTATGAGAGTTCATAGCATGGCTCATGAACTCTTAACATGAAAGTGCCAGCTCCGGCGCCTCTGAACCACTTTGAACGCGCTTTCGCAGCCTTTGCATCATCCACCGAGGAAACACCACCGTCTTACCGGAATTCCGTAGCTTGCGGTTCCTGAACACGGAGATGATGACCAGCAGGTTGCCCAGCACGTCGACCACAGTGGTGAAGATGAGCACGCTGGCCAGGATGCCTATGACCCAGCCGGGGCGCGCGGTCCCCTCAGCGGCCAGCGTGCGCTCCAGCTGCCCCAGCCTCGGCTCCGTGCGGTTCTTGATGAGGGTCAGCGCGTCCGGCATCACTGACCCTTAGCTCAGTCCTCGCACACACATGGAGTGCACCTGTACTGAACTGCGCGCGGGGAGGCGACGGCAATGACCTAAATGAAGTTTAATCGGTCCTTACTAAAAATGAAAAAAAAAGTTACTTCTTTAATATCATCATCAAAACGGAGGGTAAATATTGGGCGCCCAAGTCTTCATCCTCGCCAATAGTTTTCTCTGCTGGCATCTCTATTCCCCGTCCGTCTGCGTCTTGTAGCCTACCCACGGTGAAAACCCACAATCCCTCTTTTCCAGATGTTCAAGCCGCTGCATGGCGTCTAGGATGAGTTTTGATTTACGCGCTGTCCTTGCCACACCGTGACAGAACTGTCCAACGCATCTGGCTCTCTGCCGCGTGGCGAGGCAGCTCTGTGGTCAATATATCCCAGGAGAAGAGTCGTCATAAACACACATATAGGCTACCCACACACACACACACACACACACACACACACACACACACACACACACACTCAAACATTGGGTTTTGACGAGAAATCCAGAGTGAGCGCGCGGAGAGACAAACAGTTTAGCAGTCACTTTCCCTCCAAGTGTTCGTCCTAATCCCATCCCCGTCTCCTCGCCCCGGCTCCTTCTCTGGGTGTGCGCGCAAACACAGTTCCCTCATTCCCCCTGTCTATTCCCAGCGTGACTCCCCATCTGGCTTTGATCTCGGGCACAATGCTCCGAGCTGCACATGCGGGGGCGCGCGCTCACATACGGCTCCGACCTGAACCGCGCTCCGTGAGGAACGCGCGCGTGTGTCAGGAGATTAACGGCGTTGATTAGACGCCGCTGAAGCCCAGTCATTACGCAGCGCACGGTCTGCTTCTGTTGTTGTCAGTGGAGCGGGATTATTGTTGCACAAGACTGGACTTTTGGCATTTAATGAAAGGCGTTGGGTGTTTGTGGATCACGGGGTGCGCATCCACAGGGAGTTATCCGTGAAACGCTTTCGCCTAAGGAAAGCACTGTCCCATGCGCACAAACAACAGAAATACTTAACAAAGGAAACGGCAAGAAAAAAGAAAAAGAAAAGAAAAACCGTCCAGCTTTTCTGCTCGGTTGCGTTTAACAATGGGAGCTGATTGATTGTCAGAAAGTTCAACAAAAAAAATGAGGAGGATAATGAAATGTTTCTCACTTGAAAATGCACAAGTTTTGATATCACAGTAAACGGGGAAATCATTTTACGAGCAAGTAAACTAGGGCTGTCCCTAACGATTATTTAGGTAATCGATTAATCGGCCGATTATTTTTACGATTAATCGATTAATGGGTTGGTGCAAAAAGGTGCATGGAAAGTGTAATTGTTAAAAGCTTTTTGCACATGAAGCTAAAGTGACAGCGTTTGAGGACGTCTTGATGGAGTAAAGTTAAAGCTAATGTTTGTAGGATGCTCTTTGTACAAGTTCCACATGTCATTCCTCATTTGAAAGCTAAGAACCTCTAAAATTCACTCTGGGATTGTAAAAGTGAGAGCGAGAGAGTCCTCTTTCTGCTCGGATTAGATTATGATCCAAGATTTGGAACAATCAGAGCAAAAATATTTGCAAAAAACCTTCTAGAACCAATGCCTTCAGAGTCAACATAGTTTTTTCACAAAAAATACAAAATTTTGATGTAATTCTTACTCTGTCTGAGTCTGTATATCCCAGAAACGATTAATCGATTACTAAAATAGTTGACAACTATTTCAATAATCGATTAGTTGACGATTAATCGATTAGTTGTTTCAGCCCTAAAGTATACACTAAATAATAGACTACACTATAACCTGACAGTTGCTAGGTATGTATTGCTATAGGTTCAGAGCCTTCAGAACAAAGAGAGGTGGGACTTACAGATAAACTAGGTTGACCACATTTTCCAAATTCTAAACCTGGGACACAAATTTGAAATCTTTAAATGATTGTTTTCCCTTGCTGACTGTTGAAGGTCCTGTATTCGATACTCTTCCTAGTCGTGGAAAAGTATGAAATGAAATAGTTGTATCCTACTTCAGTAAATTGTAAAAGTAGATATTTGTGAAAGCTTTTTTTCCTCTTAAGAACTAGCAGCCAAGTGTTTTGTTTTTGATAGTGTTATTACTACAATCAACAAACAATGGAAGTAAAAATCAGATATAGGACCTTTAACGTCTAATGTTAATGACATGCGACAATCAATGGAGATTTTTGATTGGTTTATACTTAACTGTAATTGGCGTACATGGTCTAAAGACATTGCTTTGTTGCTTTGGGATCAAAATTTGCCAAAAACTGGGACACCTGGGACAGATCTGGTGTGAAACTGGGACAAAAGCATGATTTTGGAGAAAGTCACTTCCGACACTTCAACCACTAGACAAGAAGACATGGAGAATCTTTGCCTGTGACTATAGTACTCTCGCTTTTTGAATACACTGTGCAATACAGTAGGCTCCCTAGAGTTAAGAACAGGAACTTTCCAGTAACTTTAGCTCGTAAAATGAAAACTGTCAAAACACTGAAATAATCTTTAGGCCATATCCCATATTTGCAATTGTGAACTAATTAGTTACGCATTTATATATTTTTTTGAATCATAAAGCCAGAAATTAATCTCTCCAAGATAAACAACACAAAACATACTCCTGAACTTTCCTAAATCTAGATTCTGCAAATCAGAGTTGCTGAGTCGTGTCAGGTCATTAAACCTCTTTCTAATAAGGGACGGGAGAAATGATGGGAGGAATTTTTTTGTTTGTTTGTTTTGCAGGAGGAATGGGCAGCCTGTGTCTGTTTCTGAGCATTGAGTTAAGACCTAAATATAAATAATCTATTTCTAATATAACAATAACAGTGTCATATTGTGGTATTGCACACACGTATATACACTACCGGTTAAACGTTTGGAAACACTTTTGTATGTGTTGTTTTTTTCTTTTATCTCAGGTCTATTTCGATTGTACATTCTCACTGAAGGCGCTCATTTATGAATGAACAACACACATGGAATTATGTTTTAAACAAAAAAGGATGAAATATGGATGGGTGGAACAAAAAAGGTGAAGTAGATAATAGCCAACGTGTGTGCTTTTAACACTGTTGACACCAGAAATATTTGTCACTTCGTAGATCTTTTTAAAAGCCTTTCAGGTCATGAACATGAATCTAAAAGACAAAACAAAACACCCTTTTTTTCTTTCCTACATAATTCCATAATGTTCATTAATTGTTTAATGTCTTCAGTGAGAATCATACAATGTAAATAGTGTTAAACAGTTAAGTAAATAAATCAATACATAAAAAGGAGGATAGAGATATGGTGGCCTGGTCAACCATCCCACACGCTTTTCCTATTCTTTATCCTGTTTGAAAGAAAGCAGGATGGTCTGGCTGGCCGGCCTACAGATGAGTCTATTCCATTTCCAAAAGCCCGGCGATGTTCTACCTGACTGAAACGTTGCAGCATTAAATATATCAGAGTGAGACAGTGTGCGGGAGCTTCTTTATTTTTGGAAAAGTTACCCAGTCTTGTGCGCACCTGTCGTCCACCAGGTGTGCTGAGTCTCTCCTCCAAAAGACCTAAAAGAGTGTCGTCTTCAAACCCTCGTGGTCACACATGAACCTGATGATTTCTTAAAAGCCTTTCATCTCTCCTGTGACAGATATTAGCATGAAATCACATGGTTATGCTGAGGATTATATCTGCATGTAAGAAACCTCGTATTGTGTTAATTCCCATAAATTCCCATATATTTCTATTAACCTCTTATACCCCACAGGACCCAAATTGGACACACAAGGCGCAGTGGGCCCAAAATAGTTGACAAAAGCACCATCAAAGACGAAAAATTGGACGATTCAATTGTGATTTGAAAACATAAAAACTCAGGTCCACTCTAAAGAAACGTAAAGTAAAGGTGTAGAGATCCCTGCCTCCACTTCACCGAGTCCTGTGCAAATAAAGACCCAGAACATTATCTAACCCAGGGGTGCTCAAATTCAGCCCTCCCCGCAGGAGTTTCATTCGGCCTTCGAGATGGTGCTTACTTTTGTTCGAAGTGTCCACTTTGATTCATTTGCAACTGAATGGACTGTCAACCAAAACAGCTTTAACCTCTTACACCCTACAGGACCCGAATTTTGCACGCTGGGATTTAAGGGGTTAATTCCCATGGAAAACCTACGACTTCAAAAATGTCCAATATTTTGAGACGCTAATTTGAACCGCAAGATAAAGACACCAATGTGTATAATAGTAAAAAAAAAAAAAGAAAAAAGAAACTCATCTCAACAATAATTCATTAACAGGTATTTCAGATGGATATACTGTAATGCAGGATGCTGTGATGCAGAGTCTTGCTGCTTCACGTGTCATGTCTTTGGCCAGGACCGGACTGGGCATGGATCCTGGTATTGTTTGTGTGCTGCCAGTGGGCTGCCATGTTATTCTCTGCTACATTTAGACACACACAGAGCAGTGGGAGCTGGAGGTGCCACCGACGCTCCTAACACATCTAACACAAACAACACTGCCAGAGCGAGTTTTCAGAGCCACTGGACCTATGTGCCATCGATACCGTCAGCTGCACTGGTGACATATTGAGGCCAACGCTCACTTATTTAACTCTTTATGTGCAGTGCGCGGCCATGAGAGTGGATGCCCCGCAGCACTGCCGGACGGGCGGATTATCAGAGCTGCGGCGGGACAATCCCATAGGAGGGAGCTGCAGACGGAGAGGTCAGACAGACACACGCTACTGGACTGCCGCTTATCATGTGTGACAACAAGGGCAAACACTGGACATGTATATAGTGCACTGTGTAGGAATGTGGTAGAATGTGACCGGGAAGAGGATGAACAGATTGAACAACACGCAAATGTGGTTGTTCATATTTGATATTTGCAATCACAGTGGTTGGTTTTAATAGAGACACCAACCACTGTGATATTTGCAATCACAGTGGTTGGTTTTAATAGAGACAGTCTCAAGCAAAAATGTCCCATATCCAAAATGTGACATTAGAGCAGTGTTTGGGGCTACTGTCCACTCACAACTGGCCCACTCTACCACCCAGTGTTTTAATGCACTGCACTATATAGGGAATAATAATGATAAAGTTAATAGTAAAAGGTACAATAAAACATTGGAGTAGAAATGGAGATGACAACATGAGTAACGAGGTTATAGAAGACAATATGCATGTTTAAAATATGACTATTTATGGTAATGACAGAGTGTTAATATGATTAAGAACAATGTACTGTATATCTGATGTTTATGTAAGGTCTGACTTTATATTGAATGAGCCAGACAATTATCATGTAACTTTGAAATTCTGTAAAAGAAACAAAAAGAAATTGTAAGAAAGAAATTGAAGAGTTTATTTGCAAAAACAGATAAGTACCATTGACAAAAATCAACATATGCTTGTAGTTTTCTCTTTTTGTAGATGAGATTTTAATGACCAGATCTATTTTAGTGCATCAGAAATAT
>OMNZ01083391.1:10873-24448 GCA_900303255.1 Lesueurigobius sanzi
CCGGCCAGGCTCGTGTTCGAGCCCCACCCCCAGGCCTGGCTCCAGGGTCGGGCCCCGGCTGCGCCATTACAAATGGATTGAACCCTGTCATATGCACTTGACACATTTTAAAAGGTACACTAGGCAACGTTTTGAATGAAACTGTTGCCAGCAATATCAAACACACCTCTTGACCAACTAGAAAATAATATTTTAGCAGTGGGTAACCAAAGACTGTATTTGGATGAGGACCTAACTTATTTAAATGTCATATTTGGTTCTCCATGGAGACCAGCTGGAGATGTCCCCACTCCCAGGACAGTTACAGGTCTTAGGTCAGGTCTCACAGCAAAGACGCATGTTTGTTCATTTTTTAGATATTTCTTTTAATAATAAAAATATCGGTAATAAAATGAATGCTTGTGTTTTATTCTATCTATTGGGTAAATACTGCGGTGTACCTTTAACAAAGCTGTTTAGACCAGGTTTAGCTCTCGTTTAGACCTGATTCAGCCCATATTTTGATCCGCCAGTGCCATAAAAAGTATAGGTTAGACTCTTTACTGCCTACATCTCTGTGGTCATCATATAGTGCTGCCACCTGTCCCAGTTTTACCTGATTGTCCTTCTTTTTAATGGCCTGTCCCGGGGGAAAAAATATTCTCCCGGGACACTTCCTATACTGTATATCACCTTTTACCTGCCCACTAGCGCCCCTAGGTGTCTACTATCAAAAACTAGGAAATAAGCCAAAACAATAAAGACTGGACATATTATTTAAAGCAATTAACTGAATAAATAACAACATAATGGTATTAAAATTAATCAAAAATATTGCAGTTGAGAGCAAAATAATATTATTAATAATATTATTACTAAACACATCTGTTGACATTAACCACTTAAAGCAAATCTAACACAGCTCCATCACAAGGTTATGTCCAGGGCATTTTTTTGTCTTGGGTTAGATGTGAAGGGGCCACTGCTTATAAGCAAAAGGGTTGATTGGGTTGCCGAAATGTCCAGGTTTTTGTTGTCAGGCCCAGGTGGCGAAACCCTACCGTCATACCTGCTGGTTGCATGGATGCGCTGCGCGGCCGTGCCTCCGTACCAGCGGGAGATGAAGTACTGCGCGGGCACAGCGGACAGGAGCAGCACCAGCTGGAGCAGCGCTGTGGCCGAGAGCTGAGGCATGTCTGCGCACTGCCACCTGGGAAACGTCACCATGCGTCAGGTGCACACACAACACAAGTTCACATATAAAGCCTACAGAAGCCCACTACCGCATGGCAATAACGACACACTCACATAAGCCACAATATCATGATTACAATTAATATAAGCTTCACGCAGTTTCATGGACGATTGCTTAAAGCTTACCTTGTTCAAATACTTTTATGTGGCTCGCATTAGGTCTAAAATCGTCTTATTCCGCGGGCAAAGTGGTGAGATTTGCGGTTTGGAACACGCGCACTCGTTTGGTCCATGCTGCAGCGAGCTTTGAATTTACATTTCTTTGGTAGGAACTTGTCAAACTTGTTTACACACTGCCCAATGGTGACGGCCCACGGAGGAGGCAGCGCAGACCTTTAGCTGCGCGCCACGTCAGGGACAATCGCGGTTCCGGGGGCCACATGGCGCAGTTACAGACACCAGCCGCCAGAGGTCACTGGTTCACACGTATCTGCACGGCCTGCTGCCCCATATCAATGAATGTCTTTTTTTTTTTTTTTTTTTTTTATCTGGTTAACCTGTTAAACCCCACAGGACCCAATTTGGGCACTAAAATCTCTCGTTCTTCTCTCTCTCTCCTGCCCCTCTCTCTGTCTCTCTCTCTCTCTCTCCTTCCCCTCTCTCTGTCTCTTTCCTTCCCCTCTCTCTCTCTCTCTCTCTCTCTCTCGGTCTCCTTCCCCTCTCTCTGTCTCTCTCCCTCTTTACTTCTTCTCTCTTTTTCCTTCCCCAGGACCCAAATTTGGCACGCTGGGGTTTAAGAGGTTAATTTGTGGGGTCTGAGGTTTGGAGTGATTATGTTGTTCTGTCTTAAGGGGAGGCACTGCAGCCAAAGGTTTTGTTTTTTGTTTTGTTTTCCAGGCCAGCTGGATCTCTAAACAAACCAGGAAACTGTTAAAATGCCTTATCCTCACAATAAGATGTCGCACTGATTCAACATTTCTCCATAATTGCACATTTTTTTCACATTGTCACAACTAATTTTCACGCCATTTGCACCTACAGTTACCAAATTTTCCAGTCTTAAACAATATATATTTTTTAACAATATTGCTCAGAGGGATTTTTCAATATTCCTGATTTATTGAGTTTTGAACTCCCCATTTGTTTTTGTAGATTTTGTCAATTATTAACTAGCTTATTCAGAAACTAATCAAGATACAAAATCTTCTCTGAGCAAATTATTGTAACTAGTATATCAACAAAACATTAATTTAAACCTGGATCAATCCATGATCTTGGCCAGCCATTCCCAAAGTCTGGATCATTGAGTCCCCCGTATTGTTCCAAAGATCCAACAGGGGCCCCCAATAGTAATGATTCCCAATTGAAAAGTATTCCCCATGATGTAAACTTATGCATCTCACAGAATATTCAGTGAACTTGTTTTGCAGACAGGCTTTGAGGGCCCCCCCTGTAGTCCCCAGATCCCACTTTGGGAACTACTTATCTAGGCTATATTTAAATATTTCAAATGTATCAGCTTAGACATACACAGCAATTATTTCAAAATGAAAAAGGACAAACGGGGCACAGATGTGAAAACACAACATTTTTATTGAAAATATTGGTATGAACTAACAGGACAGCAGTACACCCTACACATACATTCTAGCATGAAGCTTCTTTTTGCATCAAGTCCTTTATACAGTATATAAAAAGTATCCAAACGAACAAACACATCCTCCAGGAAACAAAATCCATTCCCCGTGTACAGTCATTTCCAATCGCCCCTTTCGACCCCGCACCGTTCGCGACTCTCTTCAGCCGCCGCTAAACTCACGCATTTCTGAACTTCACGACTCCGCGACACTTTGGCACAGCCCAGAGAAATGTTTTATGACATGCACCAGCACAGGGGTGGGCGAGATATTCTCAACCACATCATGTCGCGATGGTTTTCCGTGAAACTACTGATTGATTTTTTGCAAATTTAGTGGAAAAGTCAAGCCAAAAGTTTCAAAAAGAGTCCACTCCAGATGAAATACCAGTTCTAGGGCGACATGTAGCTGAAGTTTTCTGAAAGTAGAGTCATCTGGTCTGGATTGTTTGAAGTTATACCTCTCGTCAAAGAAGCTAAACTTGGATTGGAGAGTAGTGGTTCTCAACAGGTATGATGTCGGGACCCGCCATCAAGCCGCACCAAAATAACAATTGAATTTAACATGTAAATAATGTAAAATGCAGTGTTTTCCTTCAAATAATATTGAATAATCCTATAGAGCTCACATTATCACTAAAATAACTCAATCTATCAAACACAGGAATGTTTTGATCTGCACTCTTTGCTTTTAAAAGGGAGTAATTATTGATTTTATGTTTTATTGATTGATTTTATTTTCCTTCTTGTAACTTTATGTTATTGTGAAGCACTTTGAATTGCCTTGTGCATGAATTGAGCTCTACAAATAAACTTTGCCTTGCTAAATATAAAAAACCTCGAGCCACCCGTTGAGAACATAGAGCGTATAAACAATGGAGGTAGCCTGCGTGGCTTACCCCATAGCCCGCGCTGAACGCTATGGGGCGTTCAGCGCGGGCTAATGAAGCTAATCCACACTAGCAGTTTAGCCGTTTCGAACCGGCGCCATCAAAGCTATTATATAAAACACTAGATCAGACATCACCATAGTGATACATTGGAACGAATGGCAAGCTCTGGCGGCCATCTTGTGACTGGAGTTTCAAACATAGTGCAATGTAAATCAATAGGAAACACAGCTACATTTTGTTTGACATTCTTTTTAAATTTCTGGTCATGTCATTACTTTTTTTAAAGTATGGACTTGAGGCAGTGACGCAATAACAGTAGAATGAATGGTGTTAAATAGTGCTAAAACCACAAAATAAACATCCCTTTCAAGATATAACTTTTTTTTTTTCCAGAGTAAATATGCCTCGACTGAGATACAGTACCTAGACTTACCAGCAATACAACAAATCCCAAAAAATAACTGTATCTCAAATTTGGACGTTTTATCAACAAAAACCGTGCCCCCAATTTTACATTACTTGCTATTAGCATTAGCCTCAACGGCCAGTCACAAGATGGCCGCCACGATGGCCACGTCAACAAGCGTCATGTCTGATCTAGTGTTTTATAAAATGTCTTTGCACCGTCATGTTGAATTTTTGGAGCCTTATTCCATATTTGGTATGTGCGTATGGCAACCGCAGAGCAAGAAGGCACCTGATTGGCCAGTTATTTTTGTTAATATCTTAAATGACATTGAAAATATTAAAAGACAAAGAACAGGACGGTGTAGTGAGGTAAGACAAGCACTTGAGGCTCATAATAACAAGACTATTTCCAATAATGCGTTAAAGAGGGACCAAAAAGTTTACATGGAAAGTCAATAGGAGCTTCGGGGTTCCGGAGGGCTAATGCTAGATAGTCTGCTCGGGCGGGACGGTCTGCTGTGAAAACTTGAGATGTCACGACAAAAATAAAGCTTAGGAACAGGGATATTGCTAAGGTTAGGGTTAGGCTAGGTTTAGGTATATTTTCAGACAAACCAACTCATAGATCTATCCAAAATTACAGCAGACCGTCCGCTCCGAGCCGACCACCTAGCACGAACCGTCCCGGAGCCAGCCCCCGTATGCTAACTGGCTTCGCGGAGGACTAGCCAATTGTACCTCCATTGCTTTATACGCAACCGTAGGATTAGGGCTCAAAAGAAGGCCATCCAGATGACTACTTTTAGAAAACGTTCAGTGACGAAAACTTCAAAAAGAGCTAATTAAAAGCGTATATTTGAAGCGACTGAGAGTTATATGTTCAATTTTGTGTGTTTTTATTAGAGTCAATACCATTTTTTGGTGTGTTGCAAGAACATTTTACAAGTACTGGAATATTATTGAAGTATTTCTTGTCAATATCGTCCACCCCTCTGCAGCAAATGTAATAAATACCTTTTGAATCAACATAAAATCACCATGAACTTATGTTATGTTTAAGAACTCTTGCTAAAAAAACACATCTGACTTTTGAAATGATAAACACAATGAAACCAACTCAGAACAACATGAAAATCATAAATATTTGTAATCTCTGTATACGTTTTATTATAATTTGCCAAAGGTAGTTTTTTTGCATTTGGTCGATATAAAGTTTTCCATATATTAATTCTGAGTAAATCCGTCGCGGCACTGATAAGTTCCTATTTCCTTTGAAGCCTAGACTTAGCCAATATTTATTTTTTTTCTCTCATATTCTGATAATAATGTTCTATATATAATTTCAGAGCAAAAACCGCTGCCGTTGAGGACCGTACGATGAACAGACGCTAACTAATGTGAGAAACGTAGCCACACCAAAGCACTGTCCTTTCACGGCAGCGTCACAAAAACACGTATATGTATTTCTTCACAGACAAAAAGTTGGACATGAAAGGCATCAAACAGGGAAAAAAAAAAACAAACATTCAAAATCCATGTCGTCCGACTTCAGGATTTGCCGACTGCATCGCGAGACACGTGTGTCAGCGAATGACCAGGAAGTGACTTTGTTTTGTCGACATGAAGAAAGAAATTTCCATCGCTGAAAATGTACTTTGTAGTGTCTTTCAATCACCTTCTACCAGGGCTGCGAAATGAACCACAATCGAATACATTTTTGCAATTTGAAAGGTCGCAATTAGCCTTTAGCGAACTTTACATTTACGGTATTGTGTTAAAGTATGTTTAGTTATATTGTCCTGCGTCGTGGAGCTTCTCCAACATGAACAAAGCACAGGTCTGCTCCTTTGGCAGTGAATTTAAATGATATGAAGTTTAACTTTTCAGTCCCTTTTTTCATTTTCATTCAGTTTATATTAGTCTACGGTAAAATTAGGACATTTTAGGCATAGTTACTGTGTCATCAACTCCTTTTGATTTAGTTTTACTCAAATCGTAGACACTAAAAATGTCTCTGTGGGCAAAAAAAAACTTGTTAATCCTTCCTCAAAGAACATTTTTCAATATTTTATCATCTGAAAAAGTATGAAAACACACCCATGTCTGTCAAAATTATGTTTTTGATATATATATATTTATATTTCACGAAAGATCAAAGTCTAAAGCTAATTTTCTATACTTTTTATATGGGTGTTATATGAGAAATGGGTAGCACTTTAGAATACGGCCCGGAAACTACTGGTAACTACTAGGTAATTACTAACTACTAGGTAATTAGAGTTGGGGGTTAGGGTCAATTAGTACTGGTAATTATTGTTTTTAATGATAATAGCCAGTATTCTAAAGAGCTACTGAGAAATGGTGTGTCCTGACGCTGCCCCTGTTGACAAACATTGGTTCAGACCTCGACAAGCATATTCTGAAATGCATATTATTATTTTGTTAGTTTAGCTATTCATATTCCAGCGTTTTCTCGTTAAATCCTCGATACTTCGCACTAAAAATCAATCCTGAAATGATTTTTAAAAAGTAAGTCTAGCCTTTGCAAATTGCGTCCATTCAAATCCTGACATGATTCGATTGTGACGGATAGCGCAGCCCAACTTCTCCCAAATGTTTTCTCCGAGCCCAGCCTTGTCCGGCACAAGGGCCGATTGTTCGCAGGAGCTGGGGGAGGTTTGTTCTGATTTAAAATCCCCCCCAAAAAGGCGAAAAAGAGGACTGGGTATGCCAGAGAAGCGAAGGCACACGATCAAAGATGAATGGATGGGTCGCACTTGACTTTACAGCACAGTAACATGGTAATAGACTGGGAATAGCCAGGTATCTAAGGACAAAGAGGGATTGTGTATTTTGCAGCTGTGTTTCCATATTAACACAAAGACATATCTGATCTTGAATACTGTATCACCAAAGTATCTTAATATTAGAGTATCCATATCGCAAGAAGCTATCATATACAAAACCATTGGCTACGTTTACATGGAAAGAAACATCATGTAACTGAACTGATCGGATAAATCAATAATCAGATCTGATGCGGTTGTGTCAAATCTAGAAATCTAAGAATCCAAATCTCCTGGTTGTTTTACACGTGTCCGTTCATTTGTCTTGAGCCTTGTTTTGGTCTGTTAGGTCTTGTTTCGGCAAAAAAATGATTGAAAATATTACACTTTCCCAGTAAAATTTTAGGTGGCCGCAGAAATTGTCCCTAAAATGTCGCACAAACACAGTTAACGATGAATGTTACCTTGAATTACAATGAGCTGTAATTAGGTGTGTCACTCATTAGCTGTTTTCATGTAATTGCCTCAGCTCCCACACTCATCGTCCTGTTACCATGCTATTAGCTGCAAAGCGAAGCGCCACAAGTGGATGTCGATGCAGAAGTCCGAGAAAGTGCATGCGAGGCGGACCTGTGTACAGTACGATGTTACATAGAGACATAAACGTATAGATTTCTTTGCTATTTTAACCATTTCTACGACTGCATTGATGACATGTCTGTGGTATAGTGCATTTCAAAGCTAGTTCCCCCAAGGCTCCGCATCTGTAGCTGTGTTTTTAGGTATTAGACGCTGTAGTTAGTAGTATACATGACATGGTAAATGGTTATGCGTACAGTAAACGACAACTAAATTCTCTTTTTTTTTTTTTCGTTTTTTTTTTGGGTCGAAGTCTATGCCACTGTTGAAACGCGGGAAGTCCACACCACACCGACACTATTATAAAAACACACGCTCGGGCAGGCACATGTACTCGGAACTTTCTCACCAAAGGCACAAGGTTTTGCTAATGGCGGACAAAAAAGACACTGCTGAAAAGAAAAGACGAGGAATACAGAATGCACCGTTGTCCGAACCCCAAAACATTTTGGACTTAGACGAATGCTTAGAGGATTTGATGAAGAGATTTCAAATTTAAATTGATTCATTATGGCTTAGTTCTTTCTAGAGAATATCCCACATACGTTTAATCAGGGCTGCACAATATAACAATGAATTATCACAATATTAGGGAACACAATGTCCACTAAAGAGGCCAGTAGGCCACAAAATACTGCTAAATCACTGAGGTCTTCCTTCCATCTGACTGAGAGTTTCACATTTTGGCGAACACAGAAGAACACACCCTGAAACAGTATCTCACACGGTCCTTCATAAATGTGCAAAAGTTCAGTTAAACCATGGAGATTCTCAGTCGTCCAGGGAGTTCATCCAATCTTGTAACGCTGAAGCAAAACTATTTGAGAAGCGCCTCTCTATCTGCACATGAACGAGGCACATCACTCATTTGAAGAAGAATCTAACACAAAGCGCTGACTTTAGAAGTAGTCAAATAGTCAGTGATTATTTTTGCCATTAGTCAACTAGTCAATCAGATTAGAGGTGCAATGTGGAACTTCTTGTGTGAAAAAAAAATAGATATTAGTGTGTATTGACTTGTACCTTTTTAGTGATGTGTGAGTGGTTAGATGGCAGCTTTGCTTTCCTTCACAGTGACCTCTATGACCCTCCAGGATCAATTGTATTGTAGGGGTTCTGGCAGATTTTCTGCTGATAGAGGGGAGCAACGAAAAGGTTTGAGTGTTGAATGAATGGGGAAACATTGAGATCTTTACATTTACGTGTGAAAAATAACATTTTATGCATTTTATACATTTGTCTAATATAAAAGAGAAGCAAATGGGGAGATCTTTTGCTGTAAGATTCACAGAATGGACAGTTAATGTTTTAAAGTGGCTAAAGTTAGCAGGGAGTTAGCAGGTTCGGACTCGCATTTTGCCATGTGAAAAAACTTAGTGAATTAGGGATCGATAGATGCCCTTTTAACTTATCCTTAAAGATGCTCAGCCATTGGCAGTGAATTCATCTAATCCTTGTAGCAAAATGTCCAAACCTGCTAACTTCCTGCTAACTTTAGCCACTTCAAAATATTAACTGTCCTCTCTGTGAATAGTCTACAGCAACAAATCTCTTGATTTGCTTCTCTTTTATATTATACAAATATATAAAATGTTCTTTTTCAGACGTAAATTATGTGAAGATCTCAGAAGATCTCAGTTTCCACATTCACCTCTGGTTTACCCTAAAACCTTTTCATTGCTCCCCTCTATGGATCCATCTCCATTGTTACACAGAGATTATGTGACAAACGGTCATATTAGCACAAGCAGCGATGGATATCCTATAAGTATTAATAAAATATCATAAATGAGTTTGTACTCACTTCATATGACCCAGTTGCAAACAAGTGCGGCATGTGAAGAGCCTAAAATTGTGCCTCGTGCTGTATATTGACCCAAACAACTGTCATTCATCGTATATTTGGGTCAATACTTCTGTAGTGTTGCTATAACACCATATTCAAGACCGTTATCTCATATTGTGCAGCCCTAGACACCTATTCCGAGATCTGAAAATCAATGCATTTCGTGTTCCCGTGCTACACAGTGTCAAAAATGCTCATGGACTTCGATGTGTTAAATGACGACTTCTTCCACTCATGCTTCACCTTTCTCGCGCTCACAGTAAGAGGGTTTTAAAACAATTCACCGTAAATACTCTTCTTCATGCAGAACACCTCACCCACACGCCTGGACAGTAAACAGAAGTACATATCTACAGTTCCCGCCGAGGGAGACCATTTGGTTTGTAGCACACAGACACATTTAGGTTATGTGTAAGACAGCCATTCAACGACGTACAAACCTTACAAAAAGCCGAGAGGGAGTACAAAAGACGTTTCCGGGCCAGTGGTCTGCAGTCCATCAAAGACCGAACGTGGGCTCCGTGGGGAAAAAAGATCTGGAAAATTCATCTTTGTCGACAACTTTGACCTATCTAGCAGTTGTTGTGGGGCACATCCAGCTCTCCGAGACTGTCGCCAGTACAGTGCAGTGATGGGTTTTGGACATGAACATGAAAAATCCTTCCTGTGAAGATCCAACATGGACCAATAATGTAGAAGGAGCGAACTCAAAACGCGACGAAACCACTTCACGCACACCTTTTTTTCAGAAGCTTTCCGTTTTCGCTCAATGAAAACTCGCGTCCGTTACCAGCCGATGAGATTGGCTTTGGCCTTTTCCGTCAGCTTCCGAACGCGCCCTTTTGACGAAGTGCCGAAAGTGATGGAGGAGTCTTCGAACAGCAGCTGTCTCTGCTCCTCCTCCGAGTCCTCCTCCATGTACCAAGCCGAGCGTCGCCCCTGGTTACGCGTACGCATCGACCCCTCGTCGCCCGCGCTCTCCGCCTCTTTCCGATTGGTCCGCTGCGGCGAGCTTAGAGGGGGGGGCGGGGTTATCTCCTCTGCCGCGTGCCTGCTGCTCCGCCTCAGGTTTGGCTCGGACGATGGCGACTCTTTCGGAGGGGGCGTGTCCTCGGTCGCTTTCTGTCTCCCCCGTCGCCGCGGCGATGACATCCCAGAATCGGACATCGCGGAGGAAGCCCCACCCTCGTCGCCCGTCAGTTGGTTGACCTCCTCGTCGGCCTCCTGTCTGCTCTTGCCTTTCTTCTTGGGGGAAACGGGATGTCGTCCGCGGGTTCTGGGCGGGCTCTCCGGGCTCACGGGAGTTTCCTCTGGGGGGCTCAAAGGAGGCTCCGCCCCTGCCCTGCGACTCCGCCTCCCCACACCCACAGTCACATGACTGTTGTGGCCGTTCAGGTGAACCGTGTTGGGAGTTGAAGCACTGGCAGTAGATTCTACAGAGAAATAATGCAGAACAGAAACACAAACATGAGCGATTTCAAAAAGGAAACAGGTTCAGGTGTGTTTCGTTTGAGTTCAGTGGTAACTTTTGGATGTTGTGGCTTTTGGAGAAAAGTTTGATGCGTCCTAAAGTGAAAGTAAGATTGCTTATAGACCGTTATTTGACTAAGTATAAATGTGAGTAGGGAGTTTGCAGTGGAGCTCAGTGTTAGAGGGCAAGTGGACACGATGTGAGTTGTGTAAAAGTTAGGTGCTTTCCAGATCAACGGCTATGGTTTCATAGTGGTCTGAACCAGTGTTTCCCAACCAGCGGTTCAGCTTAAACTGACTTATAGTTTTGATAATTATATGTTCAAAGAAAAGCTATTTAAAACATTTAACCATAAAGAGTGACAGATTGAGAGCAGTTGGTGAGTTTTAGTATCATTCACTTTCAAACTTCTCAAAAACACCATCGAAGCAGGGGGTACTCAGAGGCCAAAGGGGAACGTGAGACAAAAAGAGTTGGCAACCACTGGTGTAAACAGCCCCAAGGCTTTTTTATGCTTGGCTGTGGACCTTGGACAGTGCTGGGTAAAGTAATTACTCTGTTATAATAAATGAGCTGTTTATAAAGACATTATAGAATTGAGGAAAGTTAGAGTTAAATTCACAGTGGTCTCTGCACCATCTTGTTTTGAATACAGGCTAATTAGCTTGTCCCTTTCAATGTGACGCACAGAACAAATAATTGTAATAAAGTCTGAGAGAAAGCTCTGTGAAACACTGAGGGACTAGACTGGACTACTCTGTGTAGAATGAACAAGTCATGTTTGGGCCACCAAGCATGTAGCCTACTGAAAGGGGAAGTTGGTACACTATAATTTTAAGAAATATAAGACGATTCCTCCAGGTTTAGGACAAGTCTTACCAGGCGTGTGGCGCACTGGGGTTCTGAGTTTGCGGCGGGTGCTTCCTCCACTGTTCTCAGCGGCGGCCGTCACTCTGTCGCCTGCTGCTGGTGTTGAAGCTGATAAAGAGTTGTGAGCCCGGGTCGACCTCGAGGACTCTGCAAACACATCCATGTATTCAATAAGAAAGTCTACGGCTGTGTCCGAATGTCCACCCTAACCCTATAGTAGACTATGGACTTCATAGTGGACTCATTTTGTTGGTATTTCGGACACATTTCTCTTCACTACTTTCTCCTGGACGCTGATCACGTGACCCAAGCTCCACCGTGACCTGTTCTGCAGAGGAGAAAGTAGGGAGCAGCGTGTCTGAAATGTCAGCAAGATGAGTGCACTACATCTGCTGTAAAGTTCACAAAACTCCGCTAATAATGGATTTCTGCGACCAAGACTGATCAGATTCAAGAGAAAATGTATTATTTATGGATATATATTAGTCAGATAAGTTTTACTCAACATGGATTTTACATTAAGAATAGAATAGCTTTATTGTCTAAGTAGAAATGCATCTTTGGCTCACCGACACATAAAAACAAAAAAGACCAGGACAGTTCAAACATGGCTAGTGGAGATAAAATACTAAATACATAGAAAACCACATTAAGTTCACTCCTGTAGCTGTGGTGTTCAGTTCAATGCAGAGTTCAGAAATCCCACAGCACCGGGGACAAAAGATTTCTTGAACACAGGTTTTTTAGCCAGTGGAAGAAATGAAGAAAACGGTTTGGATTGTTGCATTTTGCCAGAGAAGAGAAGCTGTCGATCTCAAGCTAAAGGTAAACAGCTAACGTTAGCAACTTATCCCTGTAGTGGGTCATATTTAAGCGGTTTTATTCATAAATAATCCACAACACGAAAGCAGCGTTTTGGAGTTTCATTCATCCGTGTTGAGTCCTGACGCTGTCGGCTGTTTACGCTTGGGTTTTTCCTAATTTTCTACAAGTTCAAGCCCTTGTTTTAATCCTGATTTTGTCTTTTTTAATTCTTGTTTTGATACAACGTGCTGAAAAAACAAACAAATGACATACTTTTCTCCAGTTTAATGAAACACATTTTAAAAAAAGTTATTGAATATTGCATTGCTGCTCCCACTATTGCAAGAAAGTCTAATTATTTTGAAATAGATGGCTATAAAAAGTAAAAGGTCACCTGGAGTGCTGTGTGCGTTGTTGGTGACGTTGTTGGCGGGCGGTGGGGAGTGTGCCGGGTGCCGGGTGGAGCTGCGCGTCCGTCCCGGAGTGGGAGTGTCTGTCTTTCCGTTGACCAGCAGGGGGGGCTGTTTGGGCGGTATGTTCTGCCTCAAGAAGGGAGGTCTGGTGAGCGGGGGCGGCGACGGCTCCCGTTTGGCGATCACCCGGGAGGACACGCGCCGCTTCGTCTCCGGACTGAACACAACACGAGGCACGACCAGAACAGTCCATGAAGCACAGCGTTTACAGGCAAGAAATAACTTAACCTCTTAAGCCCTAACGTCCCCATTTTTGGGGACTTGCCACTTTTAGAGACAATCCTTGTTTATTTTAATCTATTTTTAAAATGTGTTCACCCAAAAATTATTTTTTTCTTGGAAAAACTATTTTATGACCAAATATATAAATAGGATCCAAATTTTTCTATTTCATTGAAATATTATATATATATATATTTTTTTTTTTTTGGCCAAAAAGTGCCAAATTGTGCCCTATTTATTACAATGGGATTCCACCGAGACTATTTTAAATCAAAAGCTCAATCACTTTTCAATTATTTATTGATAAACAGTTGGTAAAAAGTCAATAATTAGCTGTAGTTACTATTTTTGATG
>OMNZ01083391.1:24468-36213 GCA_900303255.1 Lesueurigobius sanzi
TCAAAACATCAAATACAACTGTCTAAATTAAAATTGTAAAATTCAAAGCAATAAAAAAATCAAAAAATAAATTTGTCCTCAAAATATTCAGTGTAAAAAAACCCATCAAAGTATTAAATTCAACAGTAGAAATAGAATAGAATAGAATCAAAGCGAAAACTCACAAATTCTCAAAACCAACCTCTGTTTCACAAAGAAACACAAGGACTAATCAAAATGATCAGATAAAGCCTGAACTCCGCCTTCCTCGTTTGTTAATCCCGCCCACAAAAAACATCGGCCAATAGGAAACCTCGGTGTCTCTCCTTTTCAGTCTCCAGGATCGATTGCTCAGGTCTTTATGTTCAAGAACTGTACTTTACTGCAAATTTAACACTGAATGTAGACTGTTGTATTTGATGTTTTGAAAAAAGTTAAAACATGTTTATTAAAAAAAATGAATTAAAAATTGTTTAAAAAATTCTAACTGTAAAATTCAAAGACAATGTGAAAAAAAAGTCTTCCATACAATGGCCTCCACCAGAGACTAATTGTTTTTAGAATCACACTGGTGTCTACCACAAAACGGATTTCACTTTACTAACGATAGTTTGATAATTACTGATTTTTATTCTAAATTATCCTAATGTTCCAGATGAGTACATCAGTACAAGAGTACAATAATATGCTCGATATACAGTTGTGCTCATAAGTTTACATACCATTTAACCTCTTAAGCCCTAACGTCCCCATTTTTGGGGACTTGCCACTTTTAGAGACAATCCTTGTTTATTTTAATCTATTTTTAAAATGTGTTCACCCAAAAATTATTTTTTTTTTTTCTTGGAAAAACTGTATTTTATGACCAAATATATAAATATGATCCAAATTTTTCTATTTCATTGAAATATTATATATATATTTTTTTTTTTTTGGCCAAAAAGTGTCAAAAGCTCAATAACTTTTCAATTATTTATTGATAAACAGTTGGTAAAAAGTCAATAATTAGCATGTAGTTACTATTTTTGATGTTTATTTGCTTCTTTACAATGAAAACAAGCTGCTGACCTGCTGTAATGTGTGTTTTTTTTAGGCGGAATTCATATTTTCTGTCTTTCAACCTCAATTACTCAGGCCCACTATGATTTTCTTGAAAATGTTCACATCTACAGTCTCCCCATAGACATTCATATCATATGAGAGCAATATGAACATTTTAGACATTTTACAAGCTGTTAAAGCCTTCCAGAGGATATGTATACCAAATTTGAAAAAAAGAAAACAGCTACGGGCTTAAGAGGTTAACTTAACCAGGGCGGGTGAATCGGGCTAAACATGTCACTGTTTGATAAAAATGTGAAACTTTTTATGTATATTACTGACATAAATATGAGAAAATGTATTGCAAGTTCTCTGTCATATTCAGAGGAAAGGATATTTGAAAAAGAGATCTCAATAATAACTCATTCCTTTCTCCTAGACACTTTGAGCTTTGTTTTGTTTAGCTGTTGCTTCATTTTGTCTCCTGAGCAAAAGTCTGTACAAAATCTCTAATTTTCTCCACGCTTAATGTCTTCTATTTGTCTCAATCAAAGACACCAGAGAGATTTCAGATTAAACTGAAAACAATCTAATTTTAAAGGAACAGGCCACCTTCTTAGCCTTAGGAGAGGCTAAATGCTAACAACATCTTTGGTCTTTGTGCATGACTGAGGGCACGCACAAAGACCAGACTCGCGCATCAACTCGTCTAAGCTCAGGTAAGAACATATCTCAGTATGGAAAAACGGTGGCCTGTTCCTTTAAGGTTGTCTGTTCTTTTCTCATATTTTTCTTACTAAAGTCTTAAATTTCATGCAGCAATAACATTGAATACAGTAAAAAGAGTAAAAAGAGTATCTTGCTGTTGCCTGTAGAAACCCTGTACAATACGTTGTGGCACATTTGAAAGTATTCAATAAACTACATTTTTGAATTTACAAGCTTGATATTTCTTTTTTTATTTTATTTGTCTCCATGAGCTTAAGAATAGACACATTGCAATAAGACTTGGGCAGGTTTAAACTAGTTGTTAGTGAAGAAATCTATTTTCACCATGATTTTATGGTTCAAAACTCAATCAGGCTAAGAATTAAAGTACTGAAAAATCCCTCTGAAGAAACCTTGAAGATATTGTTAAATACAAGACTGGAGCTACTAAAGTGGAGTAGCCACAATGTGAGAAAAATGCATTTTGAGGAAATAGTCATTGAATTTATAACTCCCATACAGTTCTATGGAGAAACCATTAAATCAGTGGAATAATTACACTCCTTATTGTAAAGAATTGGTCACTTATGGCTCAAGCTGGCCCAAAACTGAAAATGTAGGTGATTTTACATTGAGGGCAGTACTTGTGATGATTTTAAACCCCATAAATCCCAGTCGGGGAAGAGTCTGTCTGGTCTGGTGCCGGTGAATCGCACCTGGACGCGTTGCTGCTGGCGGAGTCGCTCCTCCTGCGCCTCCTCTTCATGGCGTGCCTGGTCTGCCGGTCTGAGGTGTGTCTGGTTTGCCGGTCGGAGCCCTGTCGGGTCAGTCGCTCCGTCAGGCCGTGGATGGCTTTGTAATCGGCCAGGATCGGACTGATGTGCTCCTCGAACAGCGCCGACAGCCGCAAACTCATGCTGTAGATCTGAAAGTAGAATGAAAATAGTGATGTAGATGCATTTGAAACAAGAAAAAAGCATATTACTCTGGCTTTAAATTCAAAATAAAGAGTTTGAGGGTCTGAATATTGTGCATGAACTCACCCTGGACTTCTTACTGGGAGTGTACGCTTTGGAGTTGCTGAAAATGAGCCGGACGTCTTTGCTCAGTTCGATGGGGGACTGGTATTTCCCCCCCGTCAAGGTGCTTTGGACCGTACCGAAGTCCATGGGAGACTCCACTATTTCCAGGTAATCCTAAGGAAACACAACGGAGCATAAAAATGAAACTTAAAATAAACATTCAACCAGGAAGACTCCGTTTGATGCTTTTGTTCATTTCATGACTTTGAAGATTTACTCAATATTGTAAATTTGCAACAATTTCGATATTATCTCGGAGACAATATGAATCAAGAGAGGATATAAATGTAATGTAAAATAACGTCTAACAGTTCACAGATAATCGTGAAACGGGCCGATTACTCGATGACAGAGACTGAAAGTGAGTTTTACCGGGTACTCCTGTAGGTCCACTGGTTCTCTGAAGGGTTCCGAGTCTTCACACTGAAAGATGAGGTCCAGGAGCTCTTTACAGCGGCTCTTCCACGAGTGCGGGTCGTACGAGGGGTTCCGGTTTCGCAGCTGCCTTTGTGTAGCCCGACGACCCTGTAATAACAACAGGAAGTGAGGCTGCACATTATATCACCAAAACGCTACATTCATTTGATTCATTAATTGATTCTTTTTCATTTTGGTCGTCACATCAACACAAAGATACAGTTCAAACAATAATATAATATAATATAATATAAAATTACAACCAAAAAAGGAATAGGCAGAAGCAGTGCTGTCAAAAATTATCTGGAAAGGAGTAAATATTTCTTAAAATAAGAACACTTGTCCTTGATTTCAATTTCACTTTTAAATTATCAAAAAACATCTGAGGTCATTTTCACACTGACACTGGTTAGATCGACCTAAAGGGCTCTCGACCTAAAGGGCTCTCGACCCAAGAGCGGCGCTTAAGGTCAGTGTGAATACAGCCGCAGTCTTTTAGACCAGTCTAACGAGTGGTCTAAAAGACTCTAACCAGAGTCTTTTAGACCAGTCTAATGAGTGGTCTAAAAGACTCTAACCAGAGTCTTTTAGACCAGTCTAATGAGTGGTCTAAAAGACTCTAACCAGAGTCTTTTAGACCAGTCTAATGAGTGGTCTAAAAGACTCTAACCAGAGTCTTTTAGACCAGTCTAACGAGTGGTCTAAAAGACTCTGATCCTAACCAGAGTCTTTTAGACGGGCGGCTGAAACAGCTGGTTTCGGAGCGGTCTCAGCCGCACTCATCCCCACTCTGGGCCAACCCACGTGTGGTGTGAAAAGTGACTGACCTCAGGCCGACATAGTTTCAATTTCATTTAGCTTTTTGAGCAAAGAAAGGGCTTCAAGCATGTATGATATATCTGCACTGCAGAAGAAGGCGTCTGACGAGAGAAATTGGATCAACTTTAGTGAGAACATCTCTCTCTCTGCCTCCTCAACATAAAGCCTCCCCGTTTTAACCTCTTAAGACCTAGAGTCCCCATTTTGGGGACTTTTTTTTCAGATACAGTTACTGACCTACGTGTTTTACGCAGAAAAATATTCCAAAATTGCAAATTAGTGACAGCTGATGTGGGATTATCCATTTCTGTTGTTATTTGCTCCACCACAGGGAGGAAAAAGGCCTTTTTGCGGAAAAATGTGTGTGTTTTTTTAGGGCGGAAATTCATTCAAACCTATGGCAACCTCATTTTATTGTCAAACAACATCATTTATTTTTATTTCACTTCCACAAATCCCAAAATCCCAAAGCTCTACCAAATGTGTGGACACCAAAATTAGCCATGTGCACCTAGGATGTAAAGACATGATTTTTGGAGAAAAAGGCCTAGGGCTTAAGAGGTTAAGGACATTTCTTTCACACACAGCTACTGCCTCCTCTGTCAGTGGCATCAGTCTCACTGTATTTAGCCACGAGAGAGAAATGGCCACTACGTAACATCAGAGAAACACATTTCTAGATTACTTTCTGCAGTGTAGCCTATCCTATAAAATATGAAATATATATTTAAAATATACAAAATCTATATCACAAGCTAATTACAAACTAAACACAAATGCACAGTAAATTAAAAATTATTCAATTATTCAATTCAATTAAATTCATGATTTTCCTAATTTTAGCCTGGTTTTGGTCTGGTCCAATTTAGTCTTTTTAAAGTCTTGTTACAATTTGCTGAAAAAGAAACAGAATGACTTACTTTTCCCTATTAAATACCGCATTACTGCTCCTACAACTTCTTTGGCGCCTCTTGCAATGTTAATAGATTCTAGTTTGTATTTATTCATCCCTTCTTCGTCATAATCGCAGCACAGAAGCATTTACCCCCTAAAACACTCCCAATATTTCTCTCTGCCTTACCTTGTTTCTTGTAGATGTCCCAGGAGTATTAGTGTCTTCATCTTCCTCCTCGTCATCCTAAATAAAAAAACATATCATGCAGTAATCTAGCATTACAAACGGATGGAATTGCGTGGCGTGTAACTGAACGCACCGAGTCTTCGGAGTCGGAGAAAGTCGCCTTCTTCATCGTTTTGTAAAGAGGCATGAGGTTGGTCAAACTTTGGTCTCTGGAACACGCCACAGAAGAAAGAATCGCAGAGACGGGTTACATGGTAGAGCCGATCCAACGTATCGTTTGACTCGTTCACTTACTTGATAAACTGTAGCATGAGGTCAGAGACGAACTTGGCTGTGGTCACGATGAACGCCCCCGGCTCATTGAAGGTCTGTGTGTTGTGTTCGATGTAGCGCACCTCCCACATGAGAGAAGACAGACGCCTGCAACCAAACGGACAGGATCCACTCAACCATTTGTCAACTCGTGGGAACTTTACACACGGACACTAATCACAGAAGTGCAGAAGTGCTGCTCATGATGGAAACAGGCTCATGCAATATCGAAATGAATCCAATGAAAAAAGATGTTTATCGTCTTTCTTCTCACAGTGATTAACAACTTTACGTACTCTTTCTCCTCTCAAAGAAGTAAACATTTAACCTCTTAAGCCCTGCTGTGTGTACTCATACTCTGAAAGGCTTTAACAGCTTGTAAAATGTCTAAAATGTTCATGTTGCTCTCAAATTATATGAATGTCTATGGGGATACTGTAGATGTGAATATTTTCAAGAAAATCATAGTGGGCCTGAGTAATTGTGGTTGAAAGACAGAAAATATGAATTCCGCCTAAAAAAAACCCCACATTACAGCAGGTCAGCAGCTTGTAGCAAATAAACATCATAAATAGTAACTACAGCTAATTATTGACTTTTTACCAACTGTTTATCTGTAACAATAAATAATTGAAAAGTTATTGAGGTTTCGATTTAAAATAGTCTAGGCGGAATCCCATTATAATAAATAGGGCACAATTTGGCACCTTTTGGCCCAAAAAATTCAAATTTGTAATTTGTAATTGAAAATTTTGGATCCCATTTATATATTTGGTCATAAAATACAGTTTTTCCAAGAAAAAAAACAACACTTTTTAAAAAATAGATTAAAATAAACAAGGATTGTCTCTAAAAGTGGTAAGTCGCCAAAAATGGGGACTCTAGGGCTTAAGAGGTTAAAGGGACAATACTTGATTTTTTTTCCTTCTAGTGGAATGATTGTTTTTTCCTCCTTTAAAATATTGCAAACTCAGACACCTGTGGCAATAATGCAGTGCATTCAAATATATTATTTATTATTATTATCTTTATTTGTCAGACTCGAAGTCCATAAAAAAGACATATAACACAGAGAGGCACAATAACACCAACAAAACACAAAGAAAGAATTATTATAAAGCATTTTTTGTCCATTTCATGAATTTCCAGGCTGGTTTTCTATCATTTCTATGACTATGACCCTAAAAGGTGACTCTGCTACTTGTGAAATGTGCTTTTAAACTCATCTCTACGAAGAAACAGGATTTTACAAGTGTGAGGAAAGTTAGGAATTTGTTTGGACCACAATTTATTTTACTCGCTCCTTCTTTCATTATTTGTAATTTAAAAAATAATTTAAAAAAAATCAGGTATAGTGCCTTTAACTTTTTTGCACACTTGAAACTAAAGCATTGGAACCCTTTCATGCACTTCTACCAGGTGCGCTTCGTAGAGGACAGGGCCCAATATGATCGGCTCAGCAACATGGATTGGTTACATGTCACTTCCTGTGCCCGTGACCAATAAGGAAGTGAAAGAATTAGCATTGCAAAGACGTCAAACCAAGGCAATCTAGAAAATAAATATATAATAAAATCTTAAGTATAAGTGTGTTGATTTAGTGAAAATGTACTAATGTGTCATGTGCACTTTGTCCTTCATCTAAATGTACATATGTGTGAATACTGCACTCTTGCCAACACTGAAAACGGAAAACTTTCTCTAAATGTTGCCGGTGAGTTCGAGTCTATATTGTATGAACAACACCCGTCTCATGCACGAAACAACACTTTTGCCGCAGAAGTAATCTCCTTTCAAAACAAACAAAACAAACAGGAGTCATCCGCTTTGAGCTCCAAGAATCAAGCTTCGCTGCACAAACTGTAGATGCATTTGCACATCCTACACAACTTGTGTTCAAGCCCACATTTACTGTGCTTTTCAAAGTTATTTTAGGTAAACTATTAAAGAAATGTATTTGTAATATTGAGCGAGTTCAGGGAGCTTATTTCTCCAGGAGCATTACAAGGAATAATCATCTTTGTTCAGATTAGCAGAGGCTTTTCTAAAGGCTTATTAGCATACATATTTTGTAAAGTTGGAGATAGGCTACCTCCACCCATGACATTCTGAACTCTCTTTCTGGCAAAATAAATGTAAAACATATTATAATTTGTATGTTTGATATACAGCTGTGCTCAAACATTTACATACCCTTTTAATCTTTTGGCCATTTTTCATAGAATATGAATGATAACACAAACATATTGTTTTCTCTCATGGTCAGTGGTTGTGCGAAGCCCTTTATCGCCAAAGACCTGAGGTTACTCTTTTGGAATCATAATGAAACAGAAAGTACTCTGAATAAATGTCCCTGATGTAACGTTTACATGACCTTCAACAACTGCCAGGAAAACTGTTCAGGAGCAAAGAAAAACTCACTTCAGCTGAAACACAGGACTCTCTTTCAAGATGCACAATATGTAAACTTTTCATCAGGGACATTTGGCTGGTTTCTCTTATTGAAAAGTGTAAACAAACAGGTTTTTTGACAATAAATGGCTTCACGCAACCAGTGGTTATAACCACTATTATGTTTCGTTCATATTCTATGAAATGCATAAGTAAAGTAAACTTTTGAGTGTAAATGTTTATATTGAACTAAATCAGGTCTAAATCAGGACTGGCAATTATTTTGTAGCTGTCCTTTTCATTTGGAGAAGTAAAAATACAGTCAATACAACAATATTTGCCATGTGTGGATTTTGTTTAGATCGTTTTAATTTCATGACCTTTGGCTCGTGTGAACATGATTTCTCAGACTATAAAGAGCGGTGGGGCCGTGACTTTGGGCTTCTCGTTCATTCATTTTAAAGCAAAAACTTTCCAACAAACTGCAGACTTTGAAGCAGCTCGTTAGCCACACGTACGCCTCACCTGTGGCCACACGTACGCCTCACCTGTGGCCACACGTACGCCTCACCTGTGGCCACACGTACGCCTCACCTGTGGCCACACGTACGCCTCACCTGTGGCCACACGTACGCCTCACCTGTGGCCACACGCAGCCCGTGAGCCGAGCAGGAGCCCGCCTTTCAGCGCGTGTGAACTCATAAAGCTGCCTCTCTCTGAACTTAATAAAACACTTTCACATTGATGGAGTGACCGTGCGCCTCATTATTCCACACTCGGCAGGCACTTGTTACTTTTGGGTTCGCCCGTGGTGTAGTGCCCCGCAGCTGACACTCTGCCGCGGGGCGCACGGGGCAGGACTGGGGGAAGCCGCGGGTCGCCTACCGCTGCGAACGGGGGCTAATTAGATTACCGTGGAGCACCCGCCGCCGCCGCTGCGCTGTGTGCACGGCTGCCTTTTAACGACAAAAAAAACCCTCCCTTTCCGTCTCCGCAGCGGCTCTCTCCCTCACCGGCTGCTGTCACTCGGTGTGCGCCCGCCCCTTCCCTCGCGGTTCTCCCTCACAGAAGGCAAGGGGCCGGTTTACTGTTACACGGTGTCTCCTTCGCTTATACTCTGCGCTCCGAGTCACACCGGAGACTTTCAACTCTGCAATGCTCCGGACGGAAACTGTATTTCTTCACTTGGAGACAGACACCTTCCTTTAATGTGACTCGACAACGCATCAGTCTTTTTTTTTTCTTCTTCTTCTTCTTCCTCTTCACGTGGCAGCGGCGGTCTCCCCTCAAAAGTGGGGTGTATTTCTTCGCTGGTCGGTGTAGGAGTTGTATGGATGTTACATCGTGCTTTTTCGGACGGGGCTGTGTCTTACCTCGGCACAGGGACACGGGCAACACAGTGTGGAAAAGTGCATGTGCATGTTAAACGTATGGCTTCACCGAGGATAACGCGGTAAGTCCAACTGCTCAGCCTTTTTTTGGGGGGACTCTCCGTTGACCCAAATGCACCCGTGATCAACGTGAACACCGGTGAAATGGACACGCAGGTTGAGAGCTCCGAATAGCGCGAAACACGAGCATATCGCATTAGTTTAGATTAGCCAAGAAGTTGTCTACATTTTCACCCGGGAAGAAGAATGTCTCTGTCCATGGTGCTGAAAGGCTGCTGCTTTTTACTTGTTGCGAGCGTGTTCTGGAATCGCCTTCAATGCGACCAAACAACACGTTTACATGTGCTCTACTTCACATTCTCCATTCACTGTGAGCTGCAAATTCCTATGACCAACAGTGTTAGAGAAAACATTCACCAAGTCCCCCCTGTGCCACTGTGTAAAGCTGTATTGCGCGTTTTGCTTCCTGTAGTCTTTCACAAAGCAGGTTACCGCACAGCAGCCTGTTTGTCTAGGATTATGAAGACAGGGAGAGTTATCCGATTACTTTGAATTACGGCAAGCTGTCGCCTCATGGCCACAGTGCGCCGAGACGAGGGGGGAAAGTCAAAGGTTGGCGTGGAGTGGTTGCCAAGGCTAGATGCTGAATAAACAGTGGCTCGGGTTGTGCACTTTTTTTTTTTTTGGAGCGGCCGAGAGGTCTTTCTTGTCGCTTGCCCTTGTCTGAGTGCGGGCAGGCTGTCGGCGGGACGAGGAGAGAGGGCAGAGTGGTTAGTGTTTAGGGAGACCTGCACGACCCTTCCTCAAGTCGCTGTGTCTAATCACAGGGAGACAGACAGGGGCTTCCGTTTGTCCATGAATGCAGTTTTATTTCACCATGTAAGTCCCACTGTGAATCAGAATCTGCCAAGAGAGAGACCTCGACGCGTCCAGATGCTGTGCCACTTCAATGCCATGATGGTATATTTTTGAATGAATCAGTCAGAAGAGATGAGAGCAAGAAGTGACTTTTCCAGATGGCCATATGTGTAGTGTAACGTGGGCATTCATCTTAGTTTACTATTTTTGACAATTGTATGACAAACCTATACTCACAGTTTCGTTTTCATTCATGCATACATCTGTTTGAGCGGTGTATCTCCTTCTCCAGAGCTCTGAAGCCATGCCCCCACCAGCTGATGTCATGAGGTGGTGCTTCTTTGTGGCCGTATATACCACATGCCTCCACCTCAAATCCAGTCTTGGTGATATTGTGTAGCAGGCAGTTCCTGTTTTTTTTAGCTTTATCTGAACTGCGTCTAACTAACAAAGTGCCCAAGCTGACAGGTTTTCAGGTTCTTGTTATTATGACTTAGCTTGATGCGATAATGACTGTGGAAGGTAATTAGGACAAATTTACACCAGTGAAGAGACATTTGTATGAAGTGCCCAAGAGTCAATAATAACCATCACAGAAAATCAGGGATTTCTGTGTTATTATTATTTTTTGCAAATAGTAAAGAGAGACACAGCAGCTGAAAACATGGATTTTACATGCAGTGGTTCATTTTGAGATTTTGTTGTCTAGTTCTGTCCCTTAACATCATAGTTTTAATGTCAAAGTTAAAGGTAGACCAGACTCACCCCACATGGACTTGTCAGGGGATGGTCTGCTGTGTTCCCACGTCTATTCATTCACAAATATTGACATGTTTGAGGCAACAAGACTCTGTCATCCAAATATGGTCATGCCATAGTGGAGCCATTACTTAAAAAAACAGGTTTGGACTCGACAGGTCTTAATAGCTACAGGCCCATCTCTAAGCTCCCATTCCTCTCCAAGATCATTGAGAAGGTGGTTTGTGAACAGCTGACATTTTATCAAAACAACATCCATGAGACCTTTCAGTCTGGTTTCCGTAAACAACACTCTACAGAAACGGCTCTACTGAAAGTGTCCAGCGACATCTTGATGTCCTCTGATTCTGGTAAATGTACTGTTCTCGTTCTCTTAGATCTGTCCTCAGCTTTTGACACCGTTGACCACCAGGTCCTGCTGAGAAGATTGAGGGATCATGTAGGACTGTCGGGGCCAGTTCTCCAGTGGTTCACTTCATATTTGTCTGGACGTAGCTTTAGTGTTACTGCTAACCAAATAAGCTCAGAGTCTGCAGATGTGTTGTGTGGTGTCCCTCAGGGTTCCGTTTTGGGCCCTGTCTTATTTTTGCTGTACCTGACCCCCCTGGGAAAGATCCTCCAAAGGTTTAGTGGTGTTTCTTACCACCTTTTTGCGGATGATATCCAGCTTTATTGCTCCTTTAAGCCGTGTGAGATTCAGAAGCTTGACTCCTTTCTCCAGTGTTTGGTGGAGATAAAACAATGGTTAAGCGATAATTCTCTCCAGCTCAATGCAGACAAAACGGAAACACTGGTCATTGCCCCTGATGACTCAATTCCAGGGATCAAACAGTATTTGGGTGACCTAGGCCAGTCTGCTAAATCGAGTCCTAGAAACTTGGGAGTTATCTTTGACAAAGACATGTCA
>OMNZ01083448.1:2909-13231 GCA_900303255.1 Lesueurigobius sanzi
GGACCTTTCATGCAGGTGTGAATACACACATACGAATCCTGGTGCAGATCAGAGTACCGGACTGAGACCCACTTTTTTAGGTGGTCTCGGCCCGCTTCCAAGCGGATTCTGGTGCGGTTTGCTTCAGGTCTGAATCAGGTCTGAATCAGGTCTGAACACAAACAGCCTCGATCCGAAACAACTCCAGGATACACGCGCCTTTTTGGGGTTAACAAGCTACCGTAGATTAGAAAGACACCGTGGGAGAAATGAGTCCTTCGCTGCTGCTAACGCGGTTTAGACTTTGTTTAGTCCTGGTTCAGACCTAGTTTAGTCTTTGTTTAGACTTGGTTTAGACCTAGTTTAGTCTTGGTTTAGACTTGGTTTCGACCTAGTTTAGTCTTGTTTAGGCCTAGTTTAATTCTGGTTTACTCCTAGTTTACACCTGGTTTAGACCTAGTTTGGTCTTGGTTTAGACTTGGTTTAGACCTAGTTTAGTTTTGGTTTAGACTTGGTTTAGACCTAGTTTAGTCTTGGTTTAGACCTTGTTTAGTCTTGGTTTAGTCCTGGTTTAGATCTTTAGTCCTGATTTAATTCACATTGCTCATTAATCTCTTAAATACTTTTACTTATGAAGTACATTTTACAGTGGATACTTTTACTTAAGTAGAAATTGAATCTGAAACTTTTACTTAAGTAAATAGTACTTCTTCCACCTCTGGGCATTGAGTAACGCTGCTCACCTGTTTGATAATGTTATGGCTGATCAGTCCATGTAATTCCATAATAAAACATAACTGGTATTAAAATAGTAACCTCTAATATATAAAATGACTCTTATGTGAGTGTGGAATATTAATTTAGCTGCATTTATTTAAAACATTCAATTTGTGTGTGTGTTCCCCGGAAGCGTTGCTGTCTGGGATGTTTTTATCCAGATCTAATAACACAGCCACCATCCAGACAAAATGGCAAACATCTCTCTGCCTATGTATAGAGCGGAGTAATATAATAATCCTGCTAACTATTGCTCCACAATTCACTACGGATACGATCCTCGGGAAAATCCAATATTTTAAGCTTCGTGAGGAGGACTCTTGCTGCTGCCGGCTTGTTTTATTGGATGTTATTAGACCGCACAGTTATTCATTTTGGCTTCCTCACCTCAATAAATATGTAATTCTCAGAGGTGGGTGGCGGTGGCAAAAAATAGCACATGACGACGAGTAACTAATCTTAGAAAAGCAAAGGCCATTCTCAAGTTAGGAAAAAAATAGTTACAATATTTAGTAGAAGAAAATAAATAGGGAAACTTAAATCAACAATACATCATTTATTCTTTGAAAGTTAAATTACAAGTAGATTCAGCTTGGATTTGAACATTGTCAGGAGAAGAGGTGGGAGATAATAGTTCTTTTTTCTGCAGTTTATTCAAGATAATTATCCTTTTGACAGTCCCACTAAATATCAAGATATTCATTTTTCTTAATATCCCACACCTCTAGTCACGAGTTGGACACACTTGTTTGTATTCGCAGCCTCGATTTCATTTTGTGTTATTCAGTTTATTTCATTTTTCAAAAGTACAAGAATATGAAACTTCTGAGTACTTCTTCAACAAAATGTTTTTCAGACAAACTCATTTAGAGTGAGAAGGAAAGTACTCCTAAAGTAAACGTTTTTGTTTCAAGACAAACAAAATGTGTCCAAATTAGTGCTGCACAATTTTGGAGAAGCTTGTGATATGTGAAAACTTTTCAACAAAGCATGCTCAATTCAATTTACATTCAAAACACTAATTCAGGACCAAAACAAGGCTAAACTATCATTTCCATTCATTTTTGTTTTTTAAGGCAGAGTTTGCAAAAATGTGGCTCTCTTGGGATATTTTGTGGCTTCTTGCGATACGGTCTCATATTACTCCACTTCTATCAGCTCTTCACTGGCTCCCTATAGAATTCAGAATTGATTTTTTACATTTTAGTACTAACTTTCAGAGCGGTCATGCCCCACTTTATATCCTGGACCTTTAGACCCTGTACTCCTCGCATCATGGGAGCAGCATGACCCTTTACTTTCCATCACAGCGGCCTCTATGGTGCTCCAGGATCAATTGTTTTAGGGTTTATTGGTCAGTTTAGAGTTTAAAAGTGATTTTAGGAGTACGATGTATCAAATTTTCTCACAATGTAAGAAACTGTATACAGTGTACGCAGAAAGATTTTTTCACAGTGTAAGGCATCAAATGAGGACAATGAAAACTACTAGATTGGATGGTACTAGCTTTAATAAATGCATTTAGGCAATGTCTTGTAATCAGGATATCATGTCTCTTTGGAGTTGCATGTATGAAATGTGCTATCCCCCATGTTTCTTCTTTCAAATGTTAATGCTAATGTATAAAACTCATCACTCCCGTATGTTATGTTGTTTTCCCCCCAGAGCGTTCAGTTTGACGTGCGTCCGGGCGTGTGCGTGTCCGGGGCGTCTACGGAGAGCGTGTCCCGTCTGCTGCAAGAGCTGGCTCAGTACGGCACCCACTACCTGCGCCTCAGCCACTTCTCCCTCCAGAGCTCCCACAAGAAGGGACTGGTCTTTCAGGTGATTTATCAAGTCAACCCCAAGTCACTATCATTAAAATGTTATTAAGAGTTATTTATCGTGCGACAGTGTTTGGTCAAAGTTCTTAAAATGGAGGTGCTGCCCTATACTGTCCTGACTGTATTATTGACCATTACTAACTTTCACACTAAAATAGAGGCCAGTAATGGTCAATGGAGCACTGCAGCCTCATTAATATTCATGACACTGTTAATTAATATGCATGAAAGTATTAGTATAAAAAGTATCGGTATCGTGCCACAAAATATCGTGATTAATCGCAAAATCGATGTATTGTCACATAAATACAACCAATTACAGTGGGTCGCAGGCCTTTCCCAGGGAGCATTTACTGTATATACTAAGTGCAGTATTCCTAAACTACTGAGTACTTTTGACCATCTAGCTACAGGTTTATTCAGTGCTTGAATCAACAAAAATCTGTGGAGAAATACACCAAATTTTAAAAGATTCAAACTGGAGAACATTTATACACTGTGAAAATAGTATGGAGATGAGTTAAAATGACTAGCTTTAAGAATATTTCACCAAATTTTAAGTCATTCTTGTTGCGAATAAATCTGTTAATGGAATAAGTTAAATATTAAATCTTAACTTAGGTGCAATTTTTTTTAATAAAAGTGAAATCAGGAGCCAGATTCACAAGCTCTCAGCAGGACAATGTCAGGATGAAGGCAGGGTTTCATTCAAATATCCTGACATTACCAGGAGAATGTCCTGCTAAGGCCGCGTAGCCTTATTCTAAGAAAATTTTAGTTATTTTTAGATTTGTGTAGGTTTTTGAATAAATATTATTTTTTGGGTCCCGATCCAATACCATGTGAGAACCAGTGGTCTACAAGATAATATTGAAATTGTTGTTTGGAAGATATGCACATTTCCTATATCGAGTTAACCTCCAATGCCCAAAAAAACAAAAAAAAAAAAATGCTAAAACTGCTGCTAAAAATAAAAATATTATATAATATTCTCAACAAAGGGAAAACCAAGCCCCCACCCATTTGCAGTATACAGTATAGAGCTTTGGAATGTGATGTCACGTAATGGGGTGTGGCCAGCAGATTGTGTTGATGTGTATGTGGTTGAGGCGCCATCTTATCGGTCCAAACTGCCAACTGTAGAACTGAGGGAAGCTAGATGGACAAATGACTTGAGGATAGTTGGGGCCTGTTGTGTAGTTGACTGCCATGTTAGAACGCACCATCTACGAGGGAATAATATTGAAAATGGGCTGTGTTTTCATTGTTTTGTGGTCCTGAAAAATGGTGGCAAAATTCCCATAATGCATTCAAGACGATTATCTTTTCGAGCTTTTATCGAGCTAAGTATCGCTTCATCGAAAAGTCCCCCAAAATATCAAGATATTATGTCAATATCACCCACCCCTACCCTACTGTGATGGCTCTTAAACCAGGAAACAAGGACAACTGTTGGGTCGCTACTGGTTTGACAGTGATGTAAAACGAGGCCCGTTACCAGTGACTAATGCCTCATTTCAGCTGAACTTGGAGGCCGGAATCCCTGAGCTCCGACAACTACATTTCAGTTTAGCGCACAAACCCTGTAATTAAAGTTAGAGGTAGCAACACGGAGTCAAAAGTTTGAGGAAACAACAGGGCGACACAAGTAAAACAAGTCACTTTTCTTGTGTTCACAGCCATTTAATTGTCCTCTATTGCCGTCCGCTGTCTGTGGTGGACGTTGGCAACAAACAACAGAGTAATGACAACAAGAGCTAACCGCGCTTTCTCATTTGATTTGTAACCTCATTAGATTATAAATATAACTACACTGTTTTGGTTTCTTCAAGCTTCATAGCTTAAATATTACTATCTCTTTCACTGTCATTAAACTTTCCAACCTGATAATTGGAACACTGCAGGTCAGAAAAAATAGATTTTCCAGCTCGACCTCTGAAGACAAATGGAACGCAGCATAAAACCAATTCATCCAAAGCAGCATGAAGTAGTTTGATGAGACGTATACTTACTTACTGCATACCATAGGCGTGCAGGGCAGCAACAAAGTCTCGTCATCTCCTCCTGATGAAATATATGTAATGTATAGTTTTTAGTTAGTTGTTAGTTGGACCAAAATCTTCTAAATCAGGGTTGATTTATAAATTATTTTGTACAAGGGGCCGCACAAATGATAATTTGAAATGAATTCGGCTCAACTTTCTCTATGGTGGTTCTGGTAGTACTATGGTAATCTGTAAATATTTAATCATATAAAGCCATATCAGGTCTAAACCACACAAACCTGGAGTCGAGACTAGACCAGAGCAGCGGGCCTGATTAAATTTGCTTGGCGGGCCGAGGTTTGCCCAGGTCTGTCCTAAATCATAGTATATGTTGGACCTACAAAGAAAAAAAAAAGAGAAATATACAGAGCAAAAGTTAAAGGGCCACCTGTGGTACCTGTATTAACCAGTATGAGTGTGTGTATCTGCCATACCGCCCTTGCTATGCTCAATACTGTTAGTTCTTGGATGCTAAACAGGCTAAGGCCTGGGTAGTACCTGTTTGGGAAACCTCTGGGGATTACCAGGAAGCCTTGGGTGAATGCAGTGTGTGTTGGTGGTGCTCTGAGCGGCCGATGTGCAGATGGGCAGCCTCGCTTCCATCAGGCTACCCCAGGGCAACTGTGGTGTAATGCATGACATTGTAAAGCGCTATATAAGACTAATGTACTACTGTTATTATTATCATCATCAGGCGTTTACGGGTGGTTTGAGGAAATACCTGCACTACTACAGAGCCTGTGTCCTCAGCACTCCTCCCTCTTTCAGCCTCCTCACCATCGGATTCCTCTTCCGCAAAGTCGGACACCAGCTCAGGTCAGTGAAAATACACAGCGTAAAATGATCTTATCTAAATATTAATAGGCTCTTTAAAATGTTGTGATGTCACATGAACGCAACCGAAGATCAATATTTTAAACTGTGACGCTGATCTGATCTTTCCATATGTACACCTCACTTTACGCATTACTGCCTGTATAATAGTGTCTTAAGCTCCCAACACCTCTGTGATCGCAATAACACAATATCAAATTAAATCTCAGATACCTGTCAGAGCTGTGCTGTGTGGACGGGCCTTCGGGTGCGGGCCAAGCCACCTTCCCCGTGGTGAGTGTTCTTTTTTTTTTTTGTTTAATCTGTGGGTTTGTGTCATCCATCATGAATGTGCTCGCGTATCAGATGAGACTTCAGCTCCGCTCCTCCGCAGGGCGTCAAGCTGCTGTCCTACCTGTACAACGAAGCCCAGAATAACTGCAGCAACGAGAACTACCCGGTCCTGCTGTCGCTGCTGAAGAGGAGCTGTGAGCCTTACACACGGTGGGTCAAATGTCTCTTGAATCAATTAGATGACAGCGTTTGCTCAAGTGAGGTGACACAAAGGACCCATCAGGCATACAGTTTTTACAGGGAACATGAATTGCACAGAATATCTCTTCATTTTGACACCCGTTAGTGGGTAGAATCGTACAAAGTGTCAGGATGTGCTCAAAGCAGGACAAAAAGGGAGCAAGAAATATTTGAATGGTGGCACGGTGGAGCAGATAGCGCTCATGCTTCACAGTAACAAGGTCCCAGGTCCGGGTCCTCACGCCAGACGGGGCCTTTCTGTGTGAGTTTGCATGTTCTCCCCGTGTCTGTGTAGGTTTCCTCTGCGTGCTCCGGTTTCCCCTACCACTCAGAACGAATGAGAGTCAGAGAGTGAATGGTTGATGGTGGTCGGAGGGGCCAATGGGGCAGAATGGCAGCCTCGCTTCTGTCACCACTGAGTATGGAGTGATTGAATAATGTCTACAGTCTTGGTAATCAAGTTTGAAAAGTGCAATATAAGCCATTATTATTATTATTATTACTATGGACTGTGTGATATATCAGCAAATTATTTCTGCAGAACTTGCCGATGTAATGTTCATATTGCAATAAGAAGGAGTCACGATAATATTACAGAATTACAATCTGACTTAGATTCATACCATTTTTGCTAACTCACTATAAAACAAAAACATTATGGGAGCTTGACATTTACAGTTGTGCTCATAAGTTTACATACCCTTTTTATCTTTTACAATTTTTCATAGAATGATATGAATGATTACACAAAAGTATTTTTATCACTTCAGCTGAAATAAATCACTCTGACAAAATTGGACACTGAAAAAATGCACAATATGTAACCTTTTGATCAGGGCTAATTTTGGCTTGATTCTAGTTGAAAAGCGTAAACAAACAAGGTTTTTTGACAATAAATGGCTTCACACAAACACTAACCATAAGTGAAATAAAGGTTTTTGTGTCATCACTCATATTCTATGAAATGCGTAAGTTTACATCTCCCGACATTCTGCCAGGGTATGTAACATTTTGAGCATGACTAACAATGTGAAAAAGTTCAGTTTTAGTCATGATTTTCCCCATAGGTTGCGTTCACGTTATAGAATTCTATTTCATTTGGAGCAGGTGCTAATAATGTTTGTGTGCTGACAGAGAAGACATTGAATGTTGTGACTGTAATTCCTGGGCCAATCTGTATGAATCAAAAACTAAGAAATTAGCAATAGAATAGTGACCAACACAGTTTAAGAGGATCTGACTGCAGCTGATGGAGAGCTGCGTGGGAAGTGGAGCTCCGCAACACAACATCCTTAGAATTGTAGTTCTTGTGAGTTTTCTCCGGTCTTATGTGGCCAGAGGATGTAAAGGGCAATTTTTTAGTTAAAAAAATACAAGGTTTATAAATGTAACTATGATTCTATGAGTTCGGGATGACGGCCAGAGGGAAGTTGCATGTGCTGAATGTTCCAGGATGGATGACATACCTCTATTATACTATTTAATTGCCAATCCAAAACATAACGTGTGCCGGCTCAAACTCCTCTTCACTTTCTTGTACGTACATGCATTATTCAGCAGCGTATACAGGGTGTTTCTATGTGGCTGATCCTCAAGGACACACTTTCTCCATTTGCTCCGTCGCTCGCTTCCTGGTTTTGTGTGACTGATTTTACTGTCCTTGATTTAGGTTCGTGTCCGACTGGGTGTACAGCGGCGTGTTTCGAGACGTTTATGGAGAATTCATGATCCAGGTCAATGAGGAGTACCTGGGCTTCAGAGGCGAGTGGCAGACACAGACACACACACACAAACTCCAACTCCTTTCTGCTACACTTGCCAGGCAGATTGTCTCGCAAAAAAAACAAAAAACACACATTTCATTACGTCTTTTATTGCCCTGTTGGATTTGTCCTTGTCACCAAGTTATTGGATGATAATCAGTGGGAAACCGAATCACAGTGAGACAGCAGCCATCGGGAGCCGAGCCATCTACTTTCTCTCGCTCTCCGCTCTTTACACACTCTCTCTCCTCTGCAAACCATGCGAAAAAACACAAATAAAAAAATACTTAACTCAGACTACATTGGATAAACACACTTCAAAAGACTAGTTTATACATAATTTGAGGAGAGCAGTGAAAAATACAGAATTTAAAACATGTTCGCAGCAAGCCCTAGGCAGTAACTACTTGCCAAAAGTTAACAAGACTGAACTGGGATTAAACAAGGTCTAAACCAGGACCAAACCAGCACTGAACCTGGAGTAATTATAGTATTATTTTAAGAGGCATTGTCATTCCACCAAAGCCAACTTCTTGGTCTAGAAGTAGGCTAGCACAGCATTGTTGCTTCATTCATTATTTTTTGACTAATCATGTTCACTTTGGTCACATTTTCTTCTACTGCTGTAGATCTGTATTTTCAGGATATTATTATGTCGTATATGGGACACACATTTCTAATAGCCTAAAATTAGGGATGCACCAATACCAGTATCGGGCCGATACCACTTTCTTCGTACCAATTGACATGCGCCGCACCTATGAGCGCACCTCACATCTGATCAGAGCGTGACAGAGAACAACAAACTGAAGAATTCATAAGTGGAAATTTTACAGTCCTTCACACAGACCTCACTTTATTACAAACTCAAACCCTAAATCAGAGGTTGTGCTGAATTTAACCAGTGCCAAATGTTGACTTCAATGGTGCGTCTGCGATGTTGACAAGAGGAGCATGCTAATGTTGCAGCGGCTAAAAAGTGCTCAGGAAGAGCTTTTAAAAGAGGTATAGCATGTTGATATTGAGCAACATTGAGCTGCTCCTGGAGCTAAAGAATCCAATATGCTAACTAGCAAGTTATCGCAAGCTCACAAAATCAAAGTCTATTCCCACGCTAGCTGTAGTGAGGCTACTGCAAAATGAGGCCAGTTTAGGTAAAATAATAAGTAACAATCTACATGGTATTATATACAAATACAACACAGGCACTGAGTAACTTTTGGATATGAACAGTCAACAGTCTGTACAATGTGGGCATAAATATTTCCTATAATTTTCTTCTTAAATGAACAAAATGAGATCATTACACATGCTTGTTACAAATATTATATTCAATAAAATAGCTTTACTTTAAATGTATAATTCTGATCACACTTCTCTTAAAAGTATTGATAAATGACTCCAGTAAATGGAAATGAGAACTAATCACTTTAGCCCAGCTACAAGATGTCTGTCTGAAGAAAATGCATCAAAGTATTCAAACTCGTATCGGTTTGAGAAAAAGTGGTATCAGTGCATCCCCACTTAAATTGCCTGACCGGACCCATTCTGAGATATTCTGCGATAGAAGTGTGCTCATCACGGCGCCATAGATTTGCTAGCCTGCCATTGCTGCTGAAAGTGCAAGCTTGTTTTCACTGTTTGAGAGCATTCATTTGCATTTCTGCCTCCCAGTCTCGCACTCCTTACTGCCTTTTATTTACATAGATATTACTTCATTCATCAATCCCGGGGTCCCCAAAAGACAGAGTTTAAGCCTCATTTATGCATATTATGTAAAAAATTGTTCCCTAGATAATGATTTTTGTTGGACATTTTTAGAAAGGATTTGGCCCTAGTTAAATACAAATCAAGGGCAAGTGAAACTAATTATTTGTGTACTCATTAAAGTGTTTGCACCAAGGAGTTGAGTTAAAGTGAGGAAACCCATTTGCTGCATTGCTGAATCTGGCAAACTACACTTCCTCTCCCTGTTTCTAATGAAGGTCATGCCCTGTTTACCGCTAGGAGTTCATATTTCAGTGAGAAGTGGAGGTGTTTTTTCAATGCAGTGGGGATTTGTGTTTGGAAACTGTATTGGCCACCTTGTTTTGCGAACGCGTAGACTGCAGACCGCTGCGTGAATGTATCATAATGGTCCAAAAAGCAAGTCGGCAACTGCAACCACCAAGACTGTGCCAATCCTATCCCAATAATAAACATACATCATGTAGTGAGACGGTACAACTGATGCAAGAAATTAGGTTTGCGTATTGGGGTGCATTGTGGCACAGTGGTAATTTTTGCTGGTTCTCAGAAAGGAGGTTTTTAGGTTTAATTAAAATGGGTTCAACGAAAGTAGGAAAATCAGTTTTGTTATTGGAATTGTAATATTAGGTGATGGACTTTCCATATCGCAATTTTAATCTGACTGAGATTTACACATTTTATTTGGTAAAACGGCCTTAAACAAAAGCTCATGGGAACTTAAAATGATGCTGTTTCAATGCCATTTGCTGTGGTTTTTATTCCAATACCAGTATTTAACGAGACTTGGTTTACAATGTTGTTGGGATGTAAACTTATGCATTTCATAGAATATGAATGAT
>OMNZ01083561.1:3458-14278 GCA_900303255.1 Lesueurigobius sanzi
TATTATGCGACTCACTGGGAGGTAACCCCTGACATGAGATAACGTTACAGACCTCTTTTTGTCCAACTGGAGAACAGCATGGAAGTTTAAACTGGGCTTACCCTGTGTGAGTTTTATTTTTAAGTTTGGACGATTTGCAGCCTGATCGTGCGAGCAGTGGTGGAAGAAGTGCTCAATATTCTTACTGAAGTAAAACTACAGATACAGGAGCAAAAATGTACTTAAGTAAAAGTGTCTGATCATATCCACTTAAGTTAAAGTATAAAAGTATCAACTGTATTAAGTAAGTATTTTATGTTGTATTTTAATGAGATGGATTTTTTTTATTTTTTTATCTTTTGAATAATCAAACCAGAACTGAGTAAACCACTAACTTAGGTCTAAACCAGGACTAAACCAGGTCTAAACAAGTAAGCCACTAACTCAGGTCTAAACCAGGACTAAACCACAACTAAACCAGGACTATACCAGGTCTAAACCGCAACTTAACCAGGTCTAAATGAGTAAACCACTAACTCAGGTCTAAACCAGGACGAAACCAGGAATAAACCAGGTGTAAACCAGGTCTAAACCACAACTAAACCAGATCTAAACTGGGACTGAACCAGAGGTCACATTGAAAATGAAATACTTTTACTTTTAACCCAATTTAAAAATGTACTGCAGTAGAAAGCACAGCTACAAGCTCTAAGATGTGGTGAAGTAAAAAGTATTCATCATAAAATGTACTTCAGTAAAGTAAAAGTACTGTACCTATAATTTGTACTTTTTACTGCTTTTCAGTTGGTGCTGAAATGAGTCTCAACTGATAAATTAATGCCCAGCTTTAGACCCTAAAAACTGAATTGAATGTAATTAACGTATTAGTTAAGCAATTGTTATTTCTGTATTACTGCTCCTGTTTGTAAATATTGACCCCACCAAAAAAAATGTCTCCCATCCATCCAAAGAAACCACAGCTGTACACTTTGTTCTGACATACTGTACTGACCAAAAGTTCCATTTCCGTCTAAAATCCAGCCCACACTGCTCTATACAGTTAAATATGTAGTTATATACTGAGTTTCTCCCACAAACAAACATCAACATGCAGTCTACAGCGAAAACAACATGATTCCAAAGTTCGCCCTTCCTCCCATCACTAACTGCGCTCCAGTCACTTCTTCCATTACCAACTTTTGCCCACAACTCTCCTTTGAACCCGTGGCCTTTCCCGATAAGCCCGGGAGTTTGCAGTCTGCTTGTTTGCCATTTCGAAAAAACCCAGCATTATTTTTTTTGTTCTTCTCTTTCCCTCGGACACAACACATCCGTTTCATCGGCGGTGCAGAAAGTTTATGGCCCTGTAGGACTCGAGAAAGAAAGAGGGTTCGCGCTTGGACGCTCGCGATGTGCCAAGGTCCATCACGGGATTGTCATCGTTGGCGTCGGCCGCTATTGTTATCTCGAGACTCGAAAGCTTTTCGGGAAGAGTTGATGTAAGTTTCTGTAGAGGGTAAATTGATGTTGTTCCGTGGGATTATATAGTCTGGGATGCTCAGATTTCAGTTGCGGTGATGGTGGTGGAGTAGTTAGCCCACTTTGACCCACAACAAGGATGCAGATGCGGGGTTTGCGCATTCTCTTTGCCTTCCTGCGCGTCAAACTCCTTCTGAAGATCCTGTCTCACGATCTGGAGACGGGTCCCTTGGGTGCTGCAGTGATAATGATTTAAGAATTGGTCAAACGTCAAAGGATTTCTCAAAGAAACGTACAGGATGCTCGTAAACTGTGGGCTTTTCTGTCAGACATTTGCATGATCTCATTGTGCCTGGGGGGGTTTCTGTGTGGTGCACTGATCCCCACCTCCCCATCAAACCAAAACATGCACAATAGGGTAGGGTCACCATTTTTTTTTACTCAAATTGAGCACTCATGTTGGTTCTTGAAAGATGGCTTTACATAATATAGTTCATGATCAATTTCATGGAAGTTATCGTCGAAGAGAAGGGTTTTTCAAGTTGTCATCTGTACTGGGCTGTTATAGAGGTGGAAGTTTCATATTGCACCATGGAGATTTTGTCAAAAAATACTATTGCTACTTGTAATATCGGTGTTTGACAAAGCGAAACCTCCACTACTACAAAACAGACAGATGACAACTTAAAAAACTCTACAATGTTTAAAAAAACAACAACAAATGACTGATTTCCACTCTAGCGCTATTTAACACAAAATAGTTTCCATTTTACAAATTAGACGCGTACAAAGAAAGGTATCAAAAAACAAGGCTAATGGTTCGTTCCAGGCAACTGGTAGCTGGTAAATTTCCAACTTACAACTGAGGAAAATGCCTAACGCTGCTCTAACTGGTAATTACAACTTGTAAACTGGGACCAGTTTGGACATCTCCGACTTCACTGATGTGACGTCACGCAACATAGCGACACCAGAGACTTTCTTTGTGAATGGACCTACAGTATATACAAATTATATGATAAAAACGTGTCCTTTTGAATGAATGAGCCCCCCTCACTTTCATGTGTGAAGCGCTTTGGGTGTGACTGTGTCATATGAAAAGCGCAATACAAATAAGATTCCCTTCCCCTTTGGTGCTAGCATGTTTGGTTACATTATATAACAGCACATACTACAAAGCAAACATGTAATAATTATTTTCACTGAAATACAATTTGGCTGAAGATATTAAATATTAACTCAAGAGGTCGATAGGTGAAATACAGAACTCTCTGACAAAAATTGGACTCTCTGAAAAAAATGATGTTTGTTTCAAGATGCACAATATGTAAACTTTTGATCAGGGACATTTAGGTAGTTTCTCGTTGAAAAGTGTAAACAAACAGGTTGTTTTACAATAAATGGCTTCACACAAACCACTAACCATGAGTGAAATAAAGGTTTTTGTATCATTCCTATTCTATGAAATGCATTAGTTTACATACTCTGATATTCTGCCAGCGTATGTAAACTTTTGGCCACAGCTGTATATACTATATTCCTGTTTTGTTTTTTTTGTCATACCCAACTTATGGAATTGAAGTGTGGTCTGGGGCAATAATTATACAAGTTCCCTTCAACCCAGTAATACTACAAAAGCGAGCGATCACAGTCAGTCAGTCGGTTGGATACCTTGAACAAACCAGTATATTGTAATAAGCACAGCTGTTGTATAAAGCCAGCAAGGAACTGGTTAAGTAAAGTTAGCAGCTGCCTGAACCACAAGGGAAGAGTATGTGTGTCTCTGTGTGTGGTGTCTGTCTCTGGCACAGCTTAGGAGCTCGAGTCAAACGTTGCTCATCCATTTATCAATTCAAATCAAAGTATAAAGACATGATATTTTCGAAGTACAGTGCGGGGGAAGGTGGCAATGGAAGTACTTGCAAAGACAACTGTTTATGGCGTTTTGCTGTAACTGGGAAACGAAAGAATAACTACTGCTTATTTATCTTGTCATACTGTGCTAATGTAGATGTGAAATGATATAATGGCGGAGTGTATATGCAACCCTGTTTGTCATGAGGGAATGAATCGGTCGTGGGAGTTTTTTCCACCTGTCTCTGTAAACAATAATCAGAAATTGAAGCTTGAAATTAATACAAAAAAGAAAACAACAAACTGCTAACTGTAGAACTAAGGGAAGCTGGAAAGACTTCAGGACAGTCGGGGCCTGTTGTGTAGTTGACGCCATGTTAGAACGCACCATCTACCAGGGAATCATTTAAGTTTGGGTCCTCAGGTAGTAATCCGTTAACTGTCCCACGAGTCCAAACTAAAACTCACGGTAAGCCCTCATTCAGTTTTTATGACCCCCAACTGTGGAACAGATACCTGAGGAGCTGAAGTCCACTTCATATAGGCTTAAAACCAATCATTTTAGTAAAGCTTGTAGTTAAAACATTTTTCTCAGAATTTTATATTTGTTTTAGTATAGATATTTCTGTACTCGGCCGCTTGTATCCGGGATCTTGTCCTTTCGGTCATGACCCAAATCTCATGAGATGAGATGAGGCCCCAGGGGAGACCCAGGACTGCTGGAAAGACCAGGTCTTTAGGCTGGCCTGGGAACGCCTGGGGATCCCCCAGGAAGAGCTGGATGAGGTCTGTGTGGATTGGTAAGTCTGGGCATCTCTGCTCAGACTGTTGCCTCCGTGACCCGGCCCCGGATAAAGCGGAAGAAAATGGATGGGTGGACTTCTGTATTTTAACCTCTTAAGACCTAGAGTCCCCGAAAATGGGGACTTTTTTTTCAGATACAGTTACTGACCTACGTGTTTTACGCAGAAAAATATTCCAAAGTTGCAAATTAGTGACAGCTGATGTGGGATTATCCATTTATGTTGTTATTTCCTACACCACAGGGAGGAAAAAGGCCTTTTTGCGGAAAAATGCGTGTGTTTTTTTCAGGCGGAAATTCATTCAAACCCAGGGCAACCTCATTTTATTGTCAAACAACATCATTTATTTTTATTTCACTTCCACCGTCATCCCAAAGCTCTACCAAATGTGTGGACACCAAGATGTACACCTAGGATGTAAAGACATGATTTTTGGAGAAAAAGGCCTAGGGCTTAAGAGGTTAACTGATTCTGTATAGTTTTTTTTATCTCTAAATGTTTTTATGTGCGATTTTAGTATTTTTTTTTTTTTTTTTTTTAGTATATGCTTGGTTTTTAGGTATTTTTGTTTATTATTATTTTCAATTGTATTAATTACATTATGAGCTTTATTCCAGTCGTACAGTGGAAGACAGTGGGGGGTTGATTGTTTGTCTGTTGCAAATTTTTGTGTGAATTTTTGAGCTGCATTTCCTTGTATGAAAAGTGCTAAACAAATAAAGATTGATAATATTTTTTGAGCTGTGTTCTCATAGTTTTGTGGTCCTGGAAAATGGTGTAAAAATTCCCATGGCGCATTGCACTGTGATGTCAGTTCCAAAGCTCTATACAGCTCACGTTGCCTCAAGAAGGCCCAAACCATCATCAGGGACGTGGGATTTTTAAGAATGAATTGCCTTTTGACATGTATTGAAAGCTTTTTGTTTTGGAATACACCAACTGGACTACACTTTAAATTCCGTTGACAAAAAAGCTTATTCTATTCTTTTCTTTTACTGTATCTCACAACTACACCAGTATCACTCACCTCTCACGTCTAACGGAGTGTGTGTATGTGTGTGTCACCAAGCACTGGGAGGAGAGATGATGATTTCTCTTTTGATCCTGGAGCGCTTGTTGTCAAAAGCCGGCCCGATTGAAGAGACTTGGCCACAATTGACTGTGACAATTAGGGCCCTATCTGCGCCCCTGAGTGGAGCACTTAAAGGCTAATTTACATGTCACTTTGCTGAATTAAAACGAAGGAAAATAGCCCAAGAAAAGATATTCCACCATCCACCGGCCGCTCCCCTCCCACCTCCCGTGTATATGTCGTCCTTTTTATGCCTTCATGCCTTGTAAACTGTAATTTGTCCAATGCTTAGGGGGGAACCTGGCAGCGGAGAAGGCGAGCTTGCATTACCATTTGAAAAGAGCCAATCAGCAGGCCGCGGCTGAGCCTATTGTCCGGCGGGGGCGGCGGCGGGGGGCAGCGCAATTTACAGGCAGGAGAAGTGAGCCTTCCGAGGTGCATTACAGGCAGGTTAACATGAATAAACGCATCTCCGCCATGTTTGCTAATACAGACGACAGCTGTTGTCCTGTTAACGAAAGCACAGATTGGGCCGGTCGGGCTAGCCGCGCACAGGGAGGGTTAGCATGGACGCCCTGTGTCATTACGATACGGGGAGATACATGTTTCTAGTAGACATTCTGTAAACTATTGGGCTTTGAACTAAGCTGTGATATTGTTTACTTTTCTGAAAGGTGCCAACGTGACAGTCTGTTGTGTTCAGACAGTTTGTTTGCCGGGGCGGTTATCTTTTGAAGAGACAAAAACTTTCTGAGTCAACATTTTACTCAGTTTAGTGAAACCTCAAAATGGTTTACAAACTTTCACTGAGCTTGTTAATGTTAGCGATGTGCTGCTTTTTATCTTTAGTGGACATACAGTATAATGCATGAATGAGGCTTAAATACATAATTATAGGTACCTCAGGATTGTTTTTTCGGGTAACACTTTAGATTACGGCTCGGTGACTCCTACAGAAGTGGATTTGTTCCAGTGTTTTTGGACACTTTCGTTACTTTCATGTTTTGTTTTGTCCCAATAATTATACTGCTTTGTTCTCATTGTTCAATTCACACACAAATATACTTACCTGCACCACATGGTTCTAGACAAAGAGGAGACAGGTCCTATGTCAGCCATTTTAAAATCTTGGGCCAAACCATGTGGGAGGGGGGGAACTGGTTTTGAGTTTAGTTTATGTATTTTTTTGCTTGTAGTTTTGTGTTAATGTCTTTTCCATTGTTTGTTTAAATTGAACACTTATTGTTTGGCACCAAACACTTTGTATTTATGTAAAATGTCAAAATACATGCCAGATCAGATCATGGTATCTTCCAATGGGCGGTCCTTTCCCATTAGCGTATAGACAGGAGCAACAAAAAGGTTTTTTCGGTGACAGCAGAGGCTCCGTCCATTGAGATTAATGGGGAAACATTGACTGAGATCTTCACTTTCACGTCGAAAAAAATAACAATTTATGCGTTTTGTATATTTGTCTGATATAAGAGGTAAACAAATTAAAAGACTTTTTTTGCTGTAGAAGAGCAGACAGTTGAAGTTTTAAAGTTAGCAGGGGTTAGCATGTTCGGACTTCAATATAAAGTGTTTAGCCGTTCATAGGTCAAAAACGAAGCAATGTTGAAATATAAAAAGTTGCATAATCACTCACAGTTATATGGGCATTTGAATTCGATCTTTGATTTGATCCAATTTCATCAAATTAAGTCACTATGAAATAGTCAACCAATCACTCTCACACCACATTCCAAAGGCACAACAGCAGTTTGCACCTGCAGGAGCCGGGATTCGAGTCCCGATCTTCCGATCATGAGAGGACCCGCTCTACCATCTGTGCCACAGGGTAGTTAACTAAGATGTACTTAAGTATTCATGAATTACTACCAGTGTTGGGCAAGTTACTTTAAAATTGTAATATATTCTGTATTACTAGTTACAGCTTTAAAAATGTAATATGTTTGTATTACATATTACTGTTGCAAAAATGTAACTGAGTTACACTACTCTGAGATACCTTTGAGTTACTTTTGGCTAAATATTAACTAAAAATAGTGAGAATAACGCCACAGAGCAAAAGTGTAGTCAAAAATGTCCTTTTCCTCAGTCGACCACATTTTTCTTTTTTTTCTTTTGAAGACATTTGCTTCACGAGCCTCTTTCTACACCAGGATCCAACTGGATTTGGTGATGCATTGGAGTTGCACTTGTGACTTGAGTTACTTAAATTGTAATGACAAATATATTACTGTATTTTGTAATATATTATATTCCACAGTTACTGAAAAAAGTAATATATTTCTGTAACTAGTTACTTTTGTAATGAGTTACACCCCACACTGATTACTACTGTAATTACCTATAAATTACCTAGGAGTTACTGGGCTTACTGGGCGTGTTATTGCTTTTCACATTTTATAATTTGAAACAATGTCTTTGTAAAGATACAGTCAGGAGAGGGACAGCACTGTTGGTTTCAAATTTACTTAGAGAAACATTATAAAACTGTGAAAACAAGTTTTCACTTTCATCTAACGACATGCTAGCAAATTGATTTAGCTATGAAGAACACACTTCAGAGCAAAATGCCTCACATGTCCATGGATTATGAACTTATGAACAGTTTGAGCTGCCTCTATCACACAACAAAATCCAGGAAATACAGAACGGAGCGCTTCTGCTGTTGAAGAAGGAACAAGGAGAGTCTCTGTGAAAGCGAAGCTTGGCTACACCTTTATTTCCCAACACACACATTGGTACTACTAATGTCTTAGTGTTATCTGTTATCTGAAGTACTTGAAACAGCAGAGAAAAGCCTCTTTGATGTCTATTATATTCTTCAAATGAGTCCAAGTAATCATCCCTGGACATTTTGTCAAAATTATGCAAACTTATGAGAAGTTCACCCGACTAAAGTGGAGACTTGAACAGTTATATCACTTGGCCAACAGTCAGATTACAACATAGAAAATTTAAAATGAAGTTGACTTCAGTGTCTGAAATAGTAAAACACACACAGATCCTGCTAAATAATGCTACTCCTCACTCGCATGAACTTATCTGACAGCTCACACAAAGCTGGTCATATTTTATCACTTTGCAACTTTCCTTTGAAGATAATTCAATTACGACAACTTGATTTAAGCACTTAGTTAGTATGCCCATTCCAGGGCTAGTGCAAAGCGAGCGTGCTGTTTTCTGGCTGTAGTTTTTTTTCTTTGCCCCGGCCCGGCTGCAGACTATGACAGGTGCAGACCCCCCCCTCCTCCCTCATATGGGCCGCCCTGCTGTCCCGCTCAGGAGCACAGGGACACGGACAGCAGGTCCATGGGATAATGCCCGTCATCTGTTGCACCGTGTCATTTTTGCGCGCCTCTAACCTGCTTTTGCAACGGACATGATCACACACACGCGCTGTTGTCTATCTCGGTGAGGACATGCGGTGATATAATACATTAAAAAAAAAAGAAAAGAGAGAGAGAGAATGGGATGAGTGAGCTTAAGCCCCATACAGCACTTCTGTTTGAGGCCAGTACATTTTCATCTCCAAATGTGCAATTGTATTACTTTATCCCACGGGAGTTTTTAGGAATCATGAAATAAATCTCCAAGGCCGTACTGATATTGACATGACAAATATGTTTTACAATATTGGAGGATGGGAGCAGTAGTGAAATGAGTTGAAGGTAGCATGGCGGCGCAGCGGTTAGTGCTCATGCTTGGAATGGTCCTGGATTTGATTCCCGGGCCGGATGTTCTCCCTGTGCCTGTGTAGGTTTCCTCCTATACCACTATAAACATGGACAATAGGCCAAGATGAATGAGAGTCTGTTTGTGAGTGCGGGACAACAGATGGAAATGAACCCATAGCTACAATCCGAAGTGGCTTGTTTACATGCTTGAGCCCATGTGTGTTCATTATATGAGGATAGTTTTGTAGTGACGTGATGTTTATGTTGTATTTATATTGTTGGAAGTAGTTACCGGAGTTTCTCAATGAACATTGCATTGCTCAAATATTCCCATTTCATCATATACAGTTGTGGTCAAAGGTTGACATACTGTACCCTTTTAATCTTTTGGCCATTTTTCATAGAATATCAATCAATTTATTTTTGTAACGCCTAATATCACAACAGGAGTCATCTCAAAGGTCGGTATCCCACATCCTTAGACCCTCCTCCACGGCGAGGAACAACCCTTAAAACCACGTGGGAGAAAATTAGGAAACCTCGAGGAGAACCATTTTGGGAAGGGATCCACTCCTATGGACGGACGGGCCAGTGGTGAATATGAATGATAACACACAAATCTTTTTTTGTGCGAAGAGTTTACTCTTTTGAAATCAGAATGAAACAGAAACTCCTCAAATGTCCCTGATCTAACGTTTACATGACCTTCAAGAACTGGCAGGCAAATTGTTCAGGAGCAAAGAAAAACTCACTTCAGCTGAAATACAGGACTCTCTGGCAAAATTGGACTCCCTGAAAAAATTGAGTTTGTTTCAAGATGCACGCTATGCAAACTTTTTGATCAGAGACATTTGGCTAGTTTCTAGTTGGAAAGCGTAAACAAACAGGTTTTTTGACAATAAATGGCTTCACACAACCACTAACCATGAGTGAAATAAAGGTTTTTGTGTTATCATTCATATTCTATGAAACACATAAGTTTACATAAAAGGTTGGCCACAACTGTAGTTTACTCACTGTGGGCTCTGGTGGAGCAGCAGCATCTTTTATCTTGGGACTGTGCAAGGTTTTAACCAGGGGCGCTCAAAGTGCCGCCCGGGGGCCAAACGCAGCCCTCAGACCAATTGTTGTTGGCCCTCAAGCTTCTTACTGAATTTTGCTGAATTAACACACATCGCCAGAGATGGTGATAATAATAATTTCACATTATTATAACTTGAATAACTGATATTTTAGTGTTAGTCAGAGCTGGAATTAATGTTCCAAGCCTGAAGAAAAGTGTGGTTGCACAGTTACCATAACCTCTGCTAATGTTGAATGTCTGACTGCATTGACCACCATGCTGTATACACTTCCTATATATGGCCCACAATGACAAACGTTTGGACACCCCTGGTTTACACATAAATTGTCAAATAAGTCCTTGTTTGCAAAGCATTCGTCAGGAAAGTGCACAAACAAAAGCAAGTAGAAAGAGTGGTCATCACCAGACAAACGTCTCTCACATTGGGTCCCTTGCTTGGAAACTTGAAATCGTGGCTTCTCCTTGGCATCCAAAGAAATATTTTCTTCTTTTGAGACTATTGTCGCGATTCCCTCTTCGTAGCAACATTTACATCCTGTATGCTCTCACCATACTGCCATTTTAGCCCATTGTGGGTTAAAAACTGCCCTGAGATTAGGGAAATAAATCGCTGTGGCTCGCTCTACATGCTGCCACACCTCCCTCCCCCCTTCCTCCCACCTCTGGTCAGCGGAGGAAAACTGTACTCTCTATGTCTATATAATGACAAAAAAGAAGCGGGGACAGGGCAGAGGGCTGAGGAGGAGCAGGCAGTAGGGTACAACCACATAGAAGAGGTGGGATACTGTATCAATCATCCATCCATCCATTTTCTTCCGCTTTATCCGGGGTCGGGTCGCGGAGGCAGCAGTCTGAGCAGAGAT
>OMNZ01083570.1:6638-19768 GCA_900303255.1 Lesueurigobius sanzi
CTTAGAGGTGGGCGACCTACGGCCCGGGGTCCAAATGCAGCCCGCCTTGCTCTTGACCCCACAAAATATGCTCAATATTCAGTGCCTAAAAATGGTGAACAGCACCAATGTTTTCACTGACAAAATGATGCTGAACTGCTGCCATTTGCTGCTGGTGGACTTGCCTTAGACTTAGGGGATATCTTTTACGACTTTCTTCTTCACCAGAAGGTCACGCACGATCTAATAATATATATATATTAATGAAATGTCTTCTCTGACAAAGGCGCTCCAGTGGCCCACCTCCTGCTGGAGCGTAACGAGCAGAGACACAGAAACCGACCGCTCCCCATGTTTACAAACCTGGTTGCCACGGTAACTCGGCTGGGGGCTTTCATACACCTCAGTTCTGGAGACTACAACCATTGTTACCCTGTGAGCCACTTTTACTGAACAAACATGGCAAAGAACTGGTTCTGCTTCAAAGAAAGACGTGTAACTAACTTTGGTGGAATTCACCAGCAGCAAACATGATCTTTATCTTTATTCTTCACTATATTTACCAAAATGTTCAGAACAAAATGAAAATGCCTGGAGCTATGGAGCTGCTTGACAAAGACCAACCAGTAGACATGGGTATCGTTAAGGATTTGTCCATATTCCTTATCGATTAGGTTCTTTTAACGGTATTTTAATTGCTCTACATTTGGACCTGATTTATTTCCAAATTAAGTTAAGTAAACATTTAAGGAGTCTAAAATTCTGTACAAATATAAACCAACAGGGTTTCCACAGGACACGAAATGTTAAAAATAAGGCCTTAAACATCATTAAAAAGCATAAAATAGAATTCAAACTGGCATTAAATCAAAAGTTCTTGGAAAATCATGCCATTGCTCAACTAATTTTACAGGATAAGTTTGTCAAAAATACAAAAAATTAGGGTCTACACTAGGGATGTCCGCTGTTTTTCACTTCCGAAATTTTAGCACTTCATGTTTCCCGATACCTATCCGATACAGTCTTTTTGTATTAATTCAATCTTTTGTAATAATTATTATGTGTCCTATTGCATATTACAGTTGGATATTGGCACCAAGTGGTCAGTCTATTACAGGCCTATGTCTTTTATAAACACGTATGAAGTTTGGAATTTAGCTTTTAATTTTAAATTAGATTGTAATGTTGGGTAATATTAAGGCTAACTTAGGGATTTTACATTAAAAGTTTTTAATATATAATTTCACAATTGTAAGCTCCTTTGGAAAAAAAAAAAAAAGTATTATTATTATATAGGCCTATTTTTTTTTTTTTTTTTAATTGTTGTAGCTTTTCAGATCCAAACCTTAACCCACCTTTGGACCCGACTGAGTGCATACTTTCCTTCTGCCACTGCATGCGTGGCTTTCTCTCCCTCCCTCTTTCTTTCTTTCTTTCTTTCTCCCTCTTTCTTTCTCTCCCTCTTTCTTGCTCTCTCCCTCTTTCTTTCTCTCTCCCTCTTTCTTTCTCTCTCCCTCTTTCTCTCTCTCTCCCTCTCTCGATCTGCCCCTGTCCATTTCCAGCCGAGCGCATCTTAATGATGAATTAAATATGTGGCGCGGCATATCAGATTATATCCGATTCTGCCAAAGTAGCCGGATCGGCTGCCGATCCGAGACATCCCTAGTCTAGACTAGACGTCTAGAGTTTTGGCAGAAATGATACTGTATTTCTGATCAAAAGTTGTCCATTGTATTAAATTTTCTATTGAATATGGAAATGAATATTAAATATGTACTGATCTTTGGCGTTTATAGCATTAAAAATGTATTTGGGCATTAAAATCATTAAATTTGACTGTATAAACCCTGCACTGGGTCACCAAAAGGTCACATACTGTACCATCTAATATCAAGTGTTTTGGGGTTTTTTTGCATCAAGTTCCACAATGCACCTATTTTAATTGGGTATAATTCTATTACGTGTGTTGAGGTCTCAAGTGCTGGATTATGCATGATAAATTGTTAAAACCACAATTAACTTATACCTGGATAAACACGACTCAAGACAGATTTACTTGCATTTATTGCAAGGGGAGACGCTGCCACAGAGGGAAAGGGAATCTTATTTGTATTGTGCTTTTCATTTGACAGTCACACCCAAAGCGCTTCACACATGAAAGGGAGGGGGCTCATTCACTCCATGCTGATGGACAGAGAGCTCCATAGCCTCTCTGCCCAAGTTCCTCCACTGAGCTCTTCCCACTTGCAGCTTTTATTGCATTCACAAACATACAATGAAATTTCTGTCTGCAGTCCCATGTTGTCTGCAGTCAGACAGTCGGGTGGTGTCTGCAGTCAGACAGTCGGGTGGTGTCTGCAGTCAGACAGTCGGGTGGTGTCTGCAGTCAGACAGTCGGGTGGTGTCTGCAGTCAGACAGTCGGGTGGTGTCTGCAGTCAGACAGTCGGGTGGTGTCTGCAGTCAGACAGTCGGGTGGTGTCTGCAGTCAGACAGTCGGGTGGTGTCTGCAGTCAGACAGTCGGGTGGTGTCTGCAGTCAGACAGTCGGGTGGTGTCTGCAGACAGTCGGGTGGTGTCTGCAGACAGTCGGGTGGTGTCTGCAGTCAGTCGGGTGGTGTCTGCAGTCAGACAGTCGGGTGGTGTCAGCATTCAACGCGACAAAATTCCATAGCATAGTTCACGTACACATCGAAAGAGTCAGGACATAAACAGAAATGCAAAACTCACAGCTTCAGATTATTGTTCATTAAGAATAGATGACAAAATGGCACAATTCTTTTAACATAAATCCTAGTGTAGGAGATTATGTTCTTGTTTTCAGAACCTACACTGTGTATTAACTGCAGCTTTTGCGATTCCCCAATTTCGAAATATTGTAATCACTCAAATGGAATTAATTGGTGTCCAGCCCTAATACCGTATGGAGTGAGACATTTCCCGGGGCATATGTGTGGGTCTTTTTGTCATCCCAAGGGTTTCCAGTTGTATTCTGCCCTGCGTCTTGAGAGTCCTCTGTTGGAATCTCAAACTACCTTCAAACACTGAAAAAAACATTTCTTGATCAGCTAAAATTAGTCAAATTCAGAATATCTGGCCTTACGTTTTTTTTTGCCAAGAAATAAAAACTAATTTAAGCACATTTGGACTTCATACCAAATTTTAAGTGCAACCAAACAAAGGTTTAGTTTAGTTTAGTTTAGTTTATTTCGGTCTGTCCAAACAAAAACAACACACAAAGGAATAACAAATGTTCAATGTACAAGACCGAAAAGGCCTAGGCTGAAGCATTGCTTATTTCGCCTTATCACAATATACAGTACATCGTGCACACTGTGAATTTTGTTTCACATACATTTACATAAAGAAAGGAAGGAAAGAAAAAAACAAGAAACAAGAACCGAACAGCTCAGAGAAAAGAAAGATGCATACATAAATATATATACATATTTGCCATTATCCTTTCAAATAGGAGTTTATTATTTTAGCTTTGAGTTTTCTTTTGAACATAAATAATGTTGTACAGGACTTAAGTTCGTCTCTAAATTGTTCCACACGTTTACACCTTGGAAAGACAGACTTCTCAGTTTTACATTTGTCCTCGCCTTTGGTTTCACAAACATAAAGGATCCTCTAAGTTCATATGGGGAGTTTTTTTCTTCAAACAATATCTGGGCAAATATACTTCAAGGAAATGTTCCAGTGTCTGGCTGTTACAACTTGGTTTCTGTGTGTTTTTCCCACACGGTAAACCCCCATCTGTGTTCCATAAAGTTGAAACCTTTTGTGTCGCGCGCAGATCACCGGCTGCACGAACCCGGGGAAAACGGTCAGCATCGTGGTCCGAGGCTCCAACAAACTGGTGATCGAGGAGGCGGAGCGCTCCATCCACGACGCGCTGTGTGTCATCCGCTGCCTGGTCAAGAAGAGGTCAGTCCAACTTAGCGAGACCCAAGAGCCCAGGGATGCTTTTTACACAAGGAGTTCAGTAGCAATATAGAACTATCTCCAACACCAGATAACCGCCTCTCAAACGTGCTTTGCATCAATCAATTTGTTTTTGTAAAGCCAAGTGTTACGAAAGAAACTCACTCACAGGGCTCACACTCAAACACATGAAACCATGTCCAAACAATGTAAAATCCATCCTTAAAGAAATAGGCCACTATTTTCCATACTGCGATATGTTCTTACCTGCGCTTAGACCTGTTGATGTGTGCCAGTCTGGTCTTTGCGCCTGCCCTCAGTTCCGTAATAGACTAAAGATGTTGTTAGCATTAGCCTCTGCTACTGTATTCCTTTTGGGGAAAACTGGGGTGAAGTTAGAAGCCACCAAAGCTCTATACTTGGCTCGTGTAACTACTCACATAACCGTATTTAAATGGGGAAAACGTGGAAGATGGGGTTCCAGATAGATATCATTTTATTGAAATTGCACTTTTTTGTCATTTTTAAAATGGTATATTATCTAAACGGAACAACTAAAATAATGAAACCAAATTGTAAATGTTGTACAAGCACCTTTTTAATGTGAAGTCTCTCCAGTTTTTCGTATCAAACTTCGGGAATACCACACATCTTGTAATTTTAAAAAACATTCTTGTCGTGATCATAGTTGGCTTGTTGAATGTGAAATGTCCTCTCTGACAAAGGCGCTCCAGTGGCTCACCTCCCGCTGGGGCGTAACGAGCAGAGACACAGAAACTGACCGCTCCCCATGTTTACAAACCTGGTTGCCTTGGTAACTCGGCTGGGGGGCTTTCATACACTACACTACATACACTACACTTCTGGAGACGACAACCTTTGTTACCCTGTGAGCCACTTTTACCCAACAAACATGGCAAAGAACTGGTTCTGCTTCAAAGAAAGACGTGGAATTCACCTGCAGCAAACGTGATCTTTCATCACAATCAAGAAGAACATCTTTATTCTTCACTATATTTGCCAAAATGTTCAGAACAAAATGAAAATGCCTGGAGCTGTGGAGCTGACAGGTAGGGATGGGTATCTTTAAGGAGTTATTGATACAACCACTCTTATCGACACTCCTTATCGATCCGGTACTTTAGCGGCAATATTTTTGTCAATATTTTAATTGCTCTACATTTGGATCTGATTTATTTCCAAATAAAGTTTAGTATACAAACATAAGGCGTCTAAAATACTGCACAAATATAAACCAAAATGTGTCATAAATTAATATTTTCTTTTGCTGGGTAAAAAGGATCGAAGGCATTCCCCAAATTATGTAGCTATGCAATATGTTCCTAGAGCCAAGTCAAATTAAAATTTCATGGAAACGTGACAGGCAGCCAACTTATTTCATGATCTGATTAGCCATAACTGTTACTGTAACCAGTCTGAAAATGAAAATTACCAGGAAACGTCTAGTTATTTCTTGATAACGTAGCAACAAAAAAATCCATTATTATCCCTAGTTTCTATGCCATTTCCATCGTTGGGTGCGATGCTGTTCCATTCAGGTGTAGCAGCTGCAGTAGTAGGGTGGTCTGTCAAAGCATGGTAAAAATAAAGTTTCAGATAACCTTGATTAGAACCCTGCATTAGGTTTTGGCATCCATTAGATGATTTTAGGGAGAGATTTGGAAGGAAAATAAGCTTTTTTAGAGGTTGCACAAGCTGCTCAAAGTTTCCTTGCCGTTGTCTATGGACTTTCAGCAGACGTTTCTGTCAGAGCTGAAAGCTGTTGGTACCAGCTTTTTGCCAGAATGGCATCAACTGTGACACATTGCTTGAGATCCTGTTTTCCATCTGTATTCAAGACTTCAACTGTGGCCAAACAAAGAACGAAGAGCAGAAACTTACTGCAAGTTGTGAATGAACTCAGGCAGATCTTTTGTGATGCCAATGAAGCCACAGTCATTAGTGGACTTCACTTTGTTTTTGGAGAATAAAACCACAAATTATTAATCTTTTTCATTTGGCTGGCTGTGTTATAGTATGGGCAATATTCGAGTGTCTTGTGCAACCTCTAAATATTGATTTGCATAAAATTTGGACCCAAATAATTTGGCCAGATATAGAACCAATTCCAGGGTTCTAATCTAGGGAATCTTAAAATGTTTGGACCACCCTACTGCAGTAGTCGGTGGCACAAGTAGTAGAGCGGGTCGTCTTGTAATCGGAGGGTTAGCGGTTCGATCCCCGCAGGTGCACACTGTCGTCGTGTCCTTGGGCAAGACACTTCACCCACCTTGCCTCCAGTGTCTGCCTACACTGGTGTATGAATGAGAGAGTGAATGGGTGAGTGGTTCCTTGATGTAAAGCGCTTCCAGTGCCTAAAGCAGGTAGAAAAGCGCTATATAAATGTGACCATTTACCATTTAGTATGTAATATATCTTACCCTGGTCCTTTGTGTCAACATATTGTCTGAATTCCGAAGTATTCAACTCATTTACTGAAGCCATGATGACCGTGTGCCTTCTTATCCTCAGGGCTCTCATCGCCGGAGGTGGTGCCCCAGAGATCGAGCTGGCCTTGCGTTTGGCTGAATACTCCCGCGCTCTGGGGGGGATGGAGGCCTACTGCGTCCGGGCCTACGCCGACGCCCTGGAGGTCATCCCGTCCACGCTGGCCGAGAACGCCGGCCTCAACCCCATCGCCACGGTGACGGAGCTGCGCAACAGGCACGCACAGGGCGACAAGGTGGCCGGGATCAACGTACGCAAGGTGAGATCAGCGGAGTGTTCAAACTGGTTTCTTTATCCATTATATGACCTTTATGCAGACCGGACCGGGGTCTGCAGCCTTCAAAATCAAGAGCCAAACTGAAAGACGGTCTGAAAGAGCTGCCAAAGTATTTTACGCAAACAACAAAGCATGCATCTTTTTTTAAATTGATAGTCTATAAGTAAAGGAATAGGTTGCGTTCAACAGGTGAAAGTTCTCTGCTGGTAACTATGGTAGCTGTCAAAATGTAGATTTCTAGACCTAGTTTATTGTCAATTCCTCTCTAATTCCTGGGCCAATCCACATGAAACAAAAACTCATGAAGTTCAATGTCTTCTCTGTTAACACATATGAACTAAGCTTTAATTATTTTCTCATAAAGGTGTCCAAAAGTGGAGACAATATTCCAAAACATGTGCGTGATGTTGGCCTGTAGAAAGGACTTTTCAGCAATAAGAATAATGTGGCAGGTTTATGAATGCAGTCGCTATCAAATAATGATCAGGGAAAGCATTTTCTTTTTAGGGCTGGGTGATGTGATGATAAAAATCAAATCGTGATCTGGTCTTTTTATGTTTAACGTAAAGCTCTGAGCTCAAAAACCTTTCTCCATTCACTGCTTCTACTGTCAGGAATAAACCAGGTCTAAACCAGGAGAAAACCAGGACTAAACCATGAGGGGAAACGTGTCAAAACTCGGTAAGGACTGAAACTTGGACTAAAACGGGTCTTAACCAAGACTAAACCAGGACAAAAAATAGGTCTTAACCCAAGAAGAAGCAGTCTCCTTTTTAAAAGACAATTTACAGATGAATTGTGATAAAATGGAAATCGTGATGAGATTTTTTTGGCCATATCACCCAGCTCTATTTTCTTCTTGAAAATTTCTTTCAAAAACTGTTTCTCTCCCATAGTGTTGTATTGGCACCTGCTCCAACTGAAAGAACTCTATAACATGAACACAGTCGACTAAATTCTGTCAAATCTTTGAATCTGGGTGATCAGAAAGGTCCTTGCCTTCATTCTGGCTCACATTTTTAGGTTTACTTCTTTTCCATCACAGGACAAAAGAGCCACAGGCATTGAATGGCTGCATGTGGTTACCCCTGGGATAGGAAAAAAGAACATTTTACAAATTAGGGCTGCACAATTTTGGAATAGAAATGGATTTTGATTTTTCTGACAAGTATTGCGATCAGATTGACAATTAGTGTATCCTTATGAATTATTTCACCATTGCATTTGTTTTGTTGCTACCATTAAAAGTACAATGTTGATTTTGTAGTAAATTGTTCAGCCCTGATACCTATTCATTTTAATTGATTTCTGTACCACTAGCCAATCACGTCCCAAAACTACTTTAAAATGGGTGTTGTGACTGTTCTGTGGTGGAAATCTACAGTATACTCCAACAGGAAGGGATGGAAACTTCAAGCAATTTATTTTAGGCATATTTTAGTTTTCAACGCTGTAGCCATAATGCTTTTTGTTGTTAAGACTGTATGAAGTGGCCTAATGATCTGAATTTGAGTTTTGGACTTTTATTTTAATGTAAGAAGAAGTAACTAATCCATATCCGCCTTTTTTGTTTCCAGGGTGGAATCTCCAACATCTTGGAAGAGTTGGTGGTTCAGCCTTCGCTCGTGTCCATCTCTGCTCTGACTCTGGCCACTGAGACGGTCCGCAGTATCCTCAAGATCGATGATGTGGTAAGATTTTATGTTTATTTGACTTCATCTCCATTTGTAAAAGTTCACCCCTTTGTCGAACTCCTCCTGAATGCGTTGTTTTGTTTTTACAGGTGAACACGCGGTAAACCTGTCCCTGTCTTCAAGCCTAAAGTCCTGCTGCGACGTTAGGACCGACAAGTGTCTGTTCAGATTTCTCTGTCGTTGTTACATTCAGTAATTTAAATAAAGGCTGTTTTTTGTTGACACTCCAGCTGTTGCCTTTGTGGTGCATTCCAGGTTGAGCACGATTCATTCAGATGTTTTTCTCATTCTTAAGCTGCGATGTGTTATGAGCGCTTACCAAAGTAATTGTAACATATTTGGTTATTCAATTTTCTCTTACAAATTCAACTTTTGGTGTTGACCCAATTTGTTGTCTTTGTCCGGAGAAATAAGTGCCAGTGAATTGCAATGTTTTTACTGAAGCAGAATGCAACCAGAACATGCAGTAAGTACAGATCTAGACTCTTGGAGGACAAGCACATGTAGAAAAGGCATATACTTTATACTAGTGGGTTGAACAAAGGGACAGACTAATTAAGAACAAATTGTTATTTCAATCATAAATGTGGTTCTTTCAAATTCTGCTCTAAAGTTTAATACAAGTAAAATACTTATCTAATTACTTGATTACTAAAATAATTGTTAGTTGCAGCTCTACATTAATCGTGAACATCCAGAAAGAATTTAACTGTGTATTATCTTTAATTTATTAAAGAATAAAGAACATTTTGGTTAAATGTTTGCAATATAAAGTGTTCAGAATAATTGGTTGGACACAGTGGAACTGCTAATCATGGTTCACAAAATCTTTTACATTTTTCCATGTTTTTTCCCCAGTCTTAGTATTGTTCTTCCCCCAGATGTTAGACGACACCAGAGCCACGATAACGATACTGTATCTGTTTAAATATCTATTCTAGGTATCAATATTGAGCACACCCCTAGTTCAAACACTGTCCTTTCCACTAGTCAAAATGCTACACTGGACATGCAGCTGTGGAGCAATGGTAAGTATAGTTTAACTTTATTTACATTAAGGCTCATGCTGCACCAGTGCCATAAACATTAATGGATCTGCTGGAACAACTTCCAATCTTCAATATCCTCTACACTCACACCACCGTCAAAGGTTTACAAACACTATGTATTGGTCTATTTTCAACACTATTTACATTGTATGGTTCTCATTGAAGGCATATGAACACATGGAACTATGTAGGAAATAAAGGGTCTGGTCTAAAGCCGGACTACACTAGGTCTAAAGCAAAACCAGGACTAACCAAAGTCTAAATCCAGACTACCAGGACTAAACCGTCTAAACCAAACCCAGGTCTAAACCAAGTCAAAATCTGTACTAAACTAGGTCTAAACCAGGACTAACCAAAGTCAAAATCCAGACTACCAAGTCTAAACCAGGTCCAAACTAGGTCTAAACCAAAACCAGGACTTAACCAAGTCTAAACCCGGACTAAACCAAAACTAACCCAAGTCTAAATCCAGACTACCAGTTATAAACCAAAATCAGAACTAAAGTCTAAATCCGAACTAAGTAACCCAGATCTGAAGTTAAACCAGGACTAAACCAGTTCATTGTAGGTCATTTTGAAAATAAAATACTTGTACCAATTTTTCTTTAAATGTAGTGAAGTAGAAGGTACACATTACAGGCTCTAAAATGTAGTGAAGCAAAAGTATAAATCATTAAATTTACTCACTATAATTTGTACTTTTCATGCAGTTTATTTCCGCCCTGATAACCCATCTTATATAAAAATATACAGGTAAAAAAGGAGTAACTCAGAATTAAATCCACACAAGGGCCTTTATTTACAATAATGCACCAGTCATTTCATTCAGTAATAACACGCTTAAGTTACACAATGACATTGTGTAACATTGTGACAATGTGTTACTTGAGTCACGTGACATGCGATTTCAGTATTTGTGCAACTACTACACGAGTCACCTTTGGTCGGCTCAGGGTCGGCCACGTGACACTCACTCCGGTTACGTGGGGGTTACGTAGTGCGACTGTGCATCACGGCGACGTGGACCTGGAAAATGCTCAGACAACAGTGACAGCACAAAGCACTTTGTTCTGTACAGTCGCAGTACTTTTACCACTAGTCTTTCACCATACCGGCTTTACCTGTTCAGACCATGGCTCAGACCGGGACATGTCCGGGCGGTTCACTGCTGTGGCGAGGCGAGGCTCAGTGGCGCCCCCTACAGGAGCCGCTGTAGACAAAAAGCCCAACCATGAAACATCATGCGCATTCAGAACAAAACGGAACAACGTCAACACAAACTTGTCTTTTTTAGCAATTTTAGCAATTCACACCTTTGCCACAATCGACAGCCATTGTTCCCATAAAGTTGTCGGACCAGTTTTATGTGGGCCATACGCGCGTTGTCCCCAAAGATGGTTGTCCCATCGGGCTCTTTCAGAAAGTTACCAAAGCGTCTCGGAGTTACCAAAGCGCACCGAACTGCTCCTCAAAGTCCCGCTGCTGGAAGGAAAGGCAGGCGTCGTAACTGTCTAATGTTGTGTCGATACTCTGTGGTGCCCCGGGCTCCTCGTTCTGTTTTAAAAACGTAGAAAAACTCGAAAATTTGGCGTCGTGTCGTTGGAAATCTTCATAAAATTGTCCCATGAGATACTGCGTGGTGTTCTCGGGCGCCATTGCTCCAGGTGGAGGCAAGTGAGACAAGGCGCTGCGGCCTTGTCGGTTGGTTTCTTCCCTTTTACAGCGAATTTCCTCCATCCGCTCGGTTTCTTTGGCACTTTTGGCAAGTTTAGCCAGCCTCTTTTCTCTGTGCATGTATTTTCTGGTAGACTTTACGATGTTGCCTCTCCACTGCCGAAGGGCCTCGTCTTGATGGTGCACAGAAACACGAAGTAGTCTCAAACCAAGTCTGGGGCTCACGATTCTGCGTAGACAGTCGGGTTTCAGATGCTCTTTCTTGATATCCATTGTTTTACGACACATAACTGTCCCACACAAGAAGAAGAAAAAAAAGTGATCTGCAAGTTTTTTCTTTGATCTGTCAAAAACGAAACGAAAATCTCCAATAAACAGTCGGAATGAAACTCAATTCGAGCCAAAAAATATTAAATGTCAACAAAAATGTTATTTTGTTGGTCAAATATAGGAAAAGTAGCGAGACGACCGCGACACGTCCAACACGAGAAGACGCCTAGAAAAAACGTTTGCAGACGTAGCAGTGTCGTTTCTATTTATAAATTTAAAACACCCAGCATGCTTTGCGAGGAGGCAGTAGCAACATGCACTGCCCCCTCGTGTTGTGGCAGGAAAGTACACCGCCTAAAAAAAGAGTCCGCTGTAAAGAGCAGCGGTGGATAGTAACGAAGTCAAAAGTACAAGTAAAATTACACATTTTCTCTACTTTTACTTTACTAAGTATTTTTGTGGATAAATACTTTTACTTCACTACATTTTAGAGTAATATTTCTACTCTAGTAGCCTACATAAGAATAGTGGGTTAAAGAATAGTGCATAAATCTAATGCTGCTTTCATGTACTGTGGTAAAGATGAACCTTTCCAGTTTTGAAGTGGAAATTACGAGTGCATTGTGTTCAAGCGCTTTTGTTTCGTAATAAAGTTAAGCATTGAAAAACACACAAGAACACACTGTAAATGAGTAAATTTGTGTAAATTTGAATCCAGAATATTTGTCCTTATTTTGACTTATGGCAAGTAAAATTATCTGCCAATGGCACAAGTGATTTTGCACTAAAATTTAGATAATAAATAGTCGCTTTCCGGTCGCCTGCCAGCCTGCCCCATGGCCTGCACAGGGAATGAATGGGATATGGCCGCACGTTTCGCTCCTGCCGCTGTTGGTGTGAGTGCGCTGTCAAGGAACATTTGAAGGGGCCACTGAGGATTTAGTGGAAGTGGGTAGGGGAAGGAAAGAAGGAGGAATTGGTTTCGGAAAGGCCCGGTCAATCACTGCTTATGTACTCAATCAATGGTACTTTTAACCCCTTAAGCCCTGCTGTGTACACATATACTCTGGAAGGCTTTTAACGGCTTGTAAAATGTCTAAAATGTTCATATTGCTCTCAAATGATATGAATGTCTATGGGGATACTGTAGATGTGAACATTTTCAAGAAAATCATAGTGGGCCTGAGTAATTGAGGTTGAAAGACAGAAAATATGAATTCCGCCTAAAAAACACACACATTACAGCAGGTCAGCAGCTTGTTTACATTGTAAAGAAGCAAATAAACATCATAAATAGTAACTACAGCTAATTATTGACTTTTTACCAACTGTTTATCTCTGTAACAATAAATAATTGAAAAGTTATTGAGGTTTTGATTTAAAATAGTCTAGGCGGAATCCCATTATAATAAATAGGGCACAATTTGGCACCTTTTGGCACAAAAAATTCAAATTTGTAATTGAAAATTTTGAATCCTATTTATATATTTGGTCATAAAATACAGTTTTTCCAAGAAAAAAATAGATTAAAATAAACAAGGATTGCCTCTAAAAGTGGCAAGTCCCCAAAAATGGGGACTCTAGGGCTTAATGAGGTTAAAGCACAGTGTCCCAAAATGTCCCAAAACCTAAACGGTGAGGTTGTTTATTAGAGTTGTCTCTGTTTTTGTGATGGACGCTGGACACTTGGCCGCGAGGTGCGTCCCGTTGCTGCCTGGAGCGACCGGATCATGTGACCATACCCAGAGGAGGTCA
>OMNZ01083617.1:0-15513 GCA_900303255.1 Lesueurigobius sanzi
CATCAACCTGTACCAGGAAGCGCTTAGTGAAGTCCGGACTCTTCAACACAGGCGAGGAGCACAGGTGAGCTTTGAGGGTGACGAAAGCTTTATCACAGTCCTCTGTCCAAGTGACTGGGTTCCGCTGGTCTTTGGCAGTGAGTGCTGTGAGGGGAGCGGCGATGGTTGCAAACTGGGGAACGAATCTTCGGTACCACCCTGCCCGAGAAAGGACTCGGGCAGGGTGGTACCCCTGCCCGAGTCCTACCACCTGCGCCACTGTCGTTAAGATTATTGCAGTTGGAAATATCGAGGAGTTATAAACTACAAATCTGCATATACAGTGGGGGAAAAAAAAATGTAGTCAGCCACAATTGTGTAAGTTCTCCTACTTAAAAAGATGAGAGGCCTGTAATTTTCATCATAGGTAGACCTCAACTATGAGAGACAAAATGAGAAAAAAAAAAAAAATCCAAAAAAATCACATTGATCTGATTTTTAAAGAATTTATTTGCAAATATGGTGGAAAATTAGTATTTGGTCACCTACAGACAAGCAAGATTTCTGGCTCTCACAGAGCTAACTTCTTTAAGAGGGTCCTCTACTCGTTATCTGTATTAATGGCACCTGTTTGAACTCGTTATCAGTATAAAAAACACCTGTCCACAACCTCAAACTCCAAACTCCACTATGGCCAAGACCAAAGAGCTGTCAAAGGACACCAGAAACAAAATTGTAGCCCTGCACCAGGCTGGGAAGACTGAATCTGCAATATGTTCAGTCTTATTGCAGATTCAATAAGACTGAACCTATTGCTTTTTAAGTGGGAGAACTTGCACAGTTGTGGCTGACTAAATATTTTTTTCCCCTCACTGTATATTCTTGAAGACGTCGTGCAGGTCACAGTCACGTGATTACCATGACAACAGACAGCACCAATTTAGCGTGGTTGCAAGTTGCTTGAAATAGCCATGGATTTATTATGGAAATAGCAGACACCTGGCATGAAAAGCTATTGAAAATGGACAAAATCAGCTATGACCTATCAATATCCAGACAACTTACATTCAGCACACGATAAAAAAGCTAAGTGTTGTAGGACTGCTAACATGTCCTTACAAATTAGCAAAAGATGTTTGGGTAAACAACAACCCATTAGAATGGCCAAATGTAGAGCACCCCGATGTGTACAACTACATCATGAAGTCTCCACGTAAGTACATGCATAGATTCCACATTATATATCATGTTTTACACTCATCTTTTCAGGGGTACTAATATTTTGGCCTTGCCTGACAACAAACATCCATTAGCTAAACGGCTAATCTGCTGGACTTTTTTTCCCCAACATGATGCCCAAACTAATCGAAGTCCACTTACCAGTTATAAAATGAGGGCCACAGACCTACATGTAATTGGAATTTTGGTTCCAACAACTTTCCGTGGCCTAGAAGCTCCTGCTCCATCTGCTCTCACGGCACATCTTTGGATCGCCCTCAGCCATTTTTCTCTTCTTGTGCTGCTCAATGGAATGATGCGGAAATTCAGTCCCTTATTTTTTGAATTGGCCGTGCAACCTACCACACAAACAAAACACTTCCGGCATGTTTTCTGCATGAGGACCTCTCGACAACTTAAAACCACGCTAAAATGGTACCTCTGACGTCACAATGTCCCGGATGTCCACCTTCAAGAAGCATTTAGTGGTTAATCCATCATTAGGAGCATGTTTCTTAGTTTTGTGGCTCTTTTTCTGCCGTTTGTCATAACTACAACTTCAGTCTAATGTAAACTGAATAACCTGTTCTATTTGCACTATGTGGTATGTCCACACTCACATTTGCAGCTAATCTGTAATTCACCATTTATGCTGCTGTCTCGTATTCTGTTAAATTACTATTTTAACAGGTTTTATTTATCTTATTCCATTTTAACCTCTTAAGCCCTAGGGTCCCCATTTTTGGGGACTTGCCACTTTTAGAGACAATCCTTGTTTATTTTAATCTATTTTTTAAAAAGTGTATTTTTTTTCTTGGGAAAACTGTATTTTATGACCAAATATATAAATAGGATCCAAAATTTTCAATCAAATTACAAATTTGAATTTTTTCAGCCAAAAAGTGCCCAATTGTGCCCTATTTATTACCATGGGATTCCGCCTAGACCATTTTAAATCGAAACCTCAATAACTTTTCAATTATTTATTGTTACGGAGATAAACAGTTGGTAAAAAGTCAATAATTAGCTGTAGTTACTATTTATGATGTTTATTTGCTTCTTTACAATGAAAACAAGCTGCTGACCTGCTGTAATGTGTGTTTTTTTTTTAGCAGAATTCATATTTTCTGTCTTTCAACCTCAATTACTCAGGCCCACTATGGTTTTCTTGAAAATTTTCACATCTACAGTATCCCCATAGACATTCATATCATTTGCGAGCAATATGAACATTTTAGACATTTTACATGTATACACAGCAGGGCTTAAGATGTTAATGCATGCCTTATAGTTATATCCTTTTTAACCCCTATAGTTTATTTATCATTATTACAAGTTTATGTTTCATGTTGCACGAGTACACCAAAGAATATTCCTAGTCTGTGAAACCTTCATTGACAATGGCAATAAACTCTTTCTGATTCTGATATGTGGTTGTTGTGCCTTTATTTTAGCTTGCACCAGACTATAGTTTGTTTACTTTTGATACTTTACAGCAGTATGATATGTATTACAAGTAGTATATGCTTTCCTATGAACTGCTGCCTGATGTTTGCCCCTGCACCTTAACAAAGGAAAGGGGGAGTGCAAGTTCCCGTATGTCCGTGGAACCGTGTGTGAGGATCCAAATACAAAATGAAAAAACAATATCTAGTAAAATCTATGCAAGTCCATCATGATTTTCCCTGTCTCTGAGAGTAAGATGTTATTATAAGCTTACATCAAGAGAAAAAAGACACCGCTTTTACCAACCTCTTGCAGTTTTGGCACAGTAAGCACCTCCAGCTGACACACAGGGAAGCCAAGCTGCACTGTAGTAGGCAACAAAAAACGCTTTCAGCAAATCTCAACAGCAGCTCTGGGTTTCTATTAGTGCACAATTACATACCTGAGATATAGCAACACAAACTCTAGCATCCTTACTGTCATGTTGGTGCAGAAGTTCTTCCACTGTGACTTCTCCACCTCAGCCTGGCCTCATTTACTGATTACTGGCAGCTGCTAATCACAGACACCTCCCGCTGCTTCCTCTCAGCCTCCGCCACAGTAAGAGCAATCACCAGAAGAGCCTTTAAGACATTTGAATAAACCAAATGTTTCGAGAAAAAGTAAAAGCAGTACACGTAGTTTGAGCATAAAAATGTGTACCATGAAACATAAAAAAACAGTCAGTGAGGTTTCAGAGCGTCTCATTGGTCAAAATGTCTGTCAGGGGCACATATATTTTGTGCACGTGTAAGGCATTTATAAACTTTTATTGAAGTTTATTGAAGGGAGATTGATCCCAGCTCTCACCAGTGGATACTGTTGTGTCCTTAGGCAAGACACTAATACATTTGACACCCACTGTTTAAATTAGAGCTCACTTGACCAATCAGATCACAGCAGGTCACCTGACTCACATGTGCATTATTTACATGAACCATGACGTTAGGCATTTAACATCAGGAAATTCAGATCTTCCTTGAAGGTTATTTTTTGAATATTAAAAGAGATGTTAAAATTTAATGACTATGAACAGGGGTGCAGCCAGAAATTTCTAGGCCCTGTGGAAACAAACATTTCCCCTACATTTTTTACAGATAATATATATATATATATATATATATATATATATATATATATATATATATATATATATATATATATATATATATATATATATATATATTCTTATACAAATAAGAAAAACTATGGGAATTTGGACTTTAGATTTGGAATGTGTTTACTTGAAAGGCAGAACATTTATTATCTCAATTGCAATAGGGAAAAAAACATAGTAACAGCTGGTTTAGTCCTGGTTTAGCCTTGATTTAGTCCTGATTTAGCCTTGGTTTAGTTCTGGTTTAATCCTAGTTTAAAATCTCTTAAACCCCAACAGGTGCCCAATTTTGGTCCTATAGACATTAAGAGATTTAAATTATATTTTTTAAAAAGGGTCTGCCCTTCTGGGCCCTTCATCAGTCTGGGCCCTTAGAATCGTCCTAACCTTCCACTCCTTTAAGTATTTAGTTACTCCCAACACTGCAAATATACAACATGAATGATGGTCACTTTTTGCATTTTTTGATGGGAAACTGTTGCATGCTTGTTTGTGCATTGTAAAAAAAAAAAAAAGAATAGTATTATATACACCGGTTTGAACCTGTTGGATAAAAGTGGAAAAGAAGTTGCATCAGTTGTTTAGAGAAAGTTACTTGAATAGAATTTGGGCCCCGTTTGGGATTCCTGCAGCTGAGTATTAGCTCTCAGTGAAGCAGACCGAGCAGTGGAGGCTTTTAATAATTCATCCAAATTATTTCTGTCAGGACTGACAGGCCAAACGGCCGCTTGATTTAATTCTGTAATTGCACATTCACCTTTAGCCTGCACCCATACTTTGGTAATTAATAGGCACAGGTTTTATTTGAAGTGTGCTGTGGTCAGTAATGGAAGGGGAATTGCAGGTGAAGGGAAACCAAAGATGTAAATGTCCACTGACCGCAGGGTTCCTGTTCTGTCACTAGCTCCGAGAAGAACCAGGAAGTGGCAGCACCTCCCAATTTGTAGCTGCCGAACACGAGTGGAGTTTCATACACTCAAACAGACTAATACATAATGAAGTATGTTTCGCCTTGTTGGCTGATGCAATTATCCCTGCCAGGCATGTCATAACATGAGCTTGGCTATGAAAGTTATTGGTATGTTTCTAGAAGTTTTTTTAAAATGGCAATAAAATCCATGTTCTGTCATACTATATGTTAAGTAAGGAAGTATTTTAGGCTAGAGGATACAGCTCATGTATGTTTGATGGGCTCTAAAAAGCTTCAATAAGTATGTAAGTATCAAACCTGCCAAATTGACAAACATGTTCTGAAAGTCCTGTGGTTCTGGAATTATTTTAGCAGTTCATATTTTAGTCTTCTCTTGAATATTAAGGCTCTCAAAGTTATTTAAAATATGCACCGTGAACACATTCATTGGGAAAGAATCACAATCAGAAAATAATTTGATTATCAGCTGCTGTTTATTGATTCTATGACCAACTGATCCTCTGCTGCACACATTAAAAAAAAAGATATAAAAAGGCCAGTTGGGTAAACATATTTTGAAATAACGTCAACTTTAACACATTGACTAATTCTAGAGAGGATAGATAAAGGTAAGACAGCTTATAGACCATGACTGCCTTAAAACTGTATGAAAATATGATTTAAAACTATGAATACATTTGATGACCTTTAATCGTTTCTCTCAATGTTGTTTAAATTACATAAATTATATGTAAACACATTAGCTTAAGATTGTTTTTTCCAACTCATATATGCATCAAAAACAATTAGTCCTAATAATAACTGCTCCTCTGAGGATTCACATCAAAGCACATAAGCACACAATCCAATTAGGAGTGTTTACTGTTCAGATAGATGTGCACTGTTCCGTATATCTAAACTGTACGTGTCGCTGTGTCCTCTGCGTTGTGTGGGAGGAGGCCTGGAGCTTCATATGTGCTAAGGATGCAGTCATATTGTTTTATCCGAGGCCAGTGACAGTTTAGTGTCATCCATCTGACAACTTATGTTTTATTTGCAATGAAATCCAAGACTTAAAAGTATGACTATAGGCGCCACATTGTTGGCACACATCTGTGTGATATGAAATGTAATCTTGTAAACAAGGATGGTAAAGACTTGATTAATGGATGAAAGGATGAAGACGAGCTTTAGTAATAGTGCCTTTCACAGACATGGTCATGAAGCGCTTCACATGGGGGCTTCACACTCTATACTCGGTGGTGGTGAGCTACGTATATGTAGCCACGGCGGCCCTTTGGGGCAGGTCGACAGAACGGACCCTCCAACCTCCACCATCACTCACACAGCCATCATTCACACGGGTCTATGGTACTGTATACTGTTTTTAGTGGTTGGATTTGAATATTAAAAATTACCTCATTATTTATTATTAGAAATGTGAGAATAAGGACATTCATTTATACAAGGAGGAACATTTTTCCAAATTGATTCTTGGTCAGGAGTTTTGGGTTGATGGGAGTGCTCAGAGGAAACCCCCACAAAAATGTGGACAACATGTATACTCCGTACAAAAAGACCTGACATATGGTCCGGGTATCGGACCTGTGGCCTCCATACAATTCTGGTCTTGATAATATTTAATTATAACAGGGATTCGTCTGTGTAGGTTCTTAGTCGTACAGGAGTTGTCCATCGTAGGGAAAGATTCTTCAGTCTTAATCTGTACTCATAAATGAAGTGTAGGGCGCTTCGATCGTTGTTCAAAGATGTTCCTCAGCAAAATGAGTAGACAACACGCTCATGGGTGTCTTAAGAGGAAACTAGTAGGAGTTAACCTCTAAAGGTGCCCACACACTAGAGCACTTTAAATCATTTGAGACAAAAGATCTGTGCACAGACCACATGAGGACACACATACACACACATGAGGAGTCCCACCACAGATCATGGCATGAGAGAAAGTTTTTATTGAGCCACGGCTCCTCAGACTAAAAATCCTAAAAATCCTCTAGTGTGTCCAGCTTAAGGCCCACCTCTCTTAGTACTAAAGGTTGGCAAAACATCTTATTCTATTCACACATAATATTTTGTGTGAAAAGTCATATAGAACAGATTATGGTAGCTTTAAAGTTATAAAGTTATATCATATTTTATACTTGGTTTAATTTAGCTAAAACAAAAATACTAAATTTGATGTTGTCATTTTAAAATTGGAAACTAGATTACTTTAGTTAAAAAGAACTAAAAGTAACTTTTTTCTGGCGTTGTGGAAAACCATGACTGCTAAACAGAACACGGAAGCCAAGCGCATTCTCATATTTGATTATGTCCTCTCTTAACGTTCTGGTTTAGCTGATTCCTCTCCTCTTTCCTTTTTACGCCGCCATACTTTGAACCAGTGCTTCCCCCCCCGCGTTCCTTCCCTGAGAGCTGCGGACAACACTCACTGAAGTCATGGCGCTGTAGGGCTGAGGCTGTCTCCAAAGAAAGCTGGAATAGCAATCAGCAAAGGGAGCCTGGGAAAAGTGCTGGAGAACGAAAAGAAGGCGCACATGAAACGCAACCGCTTCAAGTGAGAGAGAGAGAGTGGGAAAAAAAAAAAAAAGAATGGTCAAAATACATAGTGAGGAATATCGACGCGGAAAGGAAAACACTACACGAAAACGGAAGCAAGATTTGTTCCTACTTTGCCAAATTAGCAAGACGTCCCAATTCATCTGGCTCTCCATAGAATGTTCATTACGGCTTGCAACAGGCACGCTGAGCCCCGCGAGTTGACATACAATTAATTTAGTCTATTTTGGAGCCTGTCTTCCTCATCTCGTAGCTAACTAAACAAGAGAGCGTCGCCGGCAATCTGTCCCGCTCATTACGCTATCCAAAAAAGAAGAAAAAAAAGAAAAAAGCATCGCCTGACAACGACAACAAGACGCTTCAAGGCCTAAAGTAGGATTCGTTTGACGGTGCCGGGATGGTGCCTTAAATTCACATACTAATTGGAAAACGGGGCAGTCAGCGCACGTTGTTTGGGATATTCCGAGTCAACGCCCCATATGGTTATCCTCGCAGCAACGGGAGAAGCGGCTGGGGCTCTCTCACCTGTCGGGGGTTGACTCCGTGGATTCCCAGGGAGCGCTGTCCTAATCATATGCGTCCCCCCACCCCCCGCTTCACGTGGGGGATTAATTAGCGGCCATCATGTCGCGAGTGAAGCCGGGACGCCCAGGAAAGCAAGTCGTTTTCCCAAAGACGGAAGAAGACTCAAATTATGCGTTAACTAACAATGTGGTGTTCTCTGCCTCTTATTTGTTTTGCAGTCCAAGCTAAATGCCGCATTCCGGTATTTCAGCAGAATGACAGGCTAAAACAAAAGAGCAAATTAGGCCTCAAGCTACACCAGCAGCAAAAAGTCAAGAAGCTAAAGCAGTGCGTGTGGCATAAATAATACTAACAGTATTTTTTAATTGACTATTTATAATATAGAGTTAAAGACATAGACTTTGCAATGAAAATGTTAATTGAGGGGCTCATGGCTATGCAAAATTGATTGTGTATAGCCTGTGTCCTCAAGTGTAAAAATAATAATTGTCGTTATTGTGTAGACACCAGTGGAAAACAGGGTTCTCACTCTTTAAAATCATTTTCCAGGAGGACATTTTAAAGTAAAAAAAAACAAAATTATTCCCCTCCGAGTGGAACAAGTGCAAGGGATTGTGGAGGAGGTGCGCTCAATGGAGAGACTGACTTTCTTTCTGGGACTCCAGGGTCATTTTTATTTTCAACGCTGGTCCAGGTGGTTTGCGTTCAAACAGAGGCTTGAAGACTCTCCCGTTTGACTCTGTTTATGTGTAACCTTGACATGTTGTGGTGAACAGTGCCCCCTTTTTGTTTTTAGTATTTATTGTTTTGTTGTGTACCTGTCCCCAGTACTCACCAGTGCACCCCGGGCCCGGCATATACGTGAAAGGTCGCATGAAGTCGATGATTTGTTTGGGACTGAGGGGTTTTAGGCTTAGACATGTGAGTGTATGAGAGAAAAGGAAAACCAAGCCACTCTTCTGCCATGAAAATCCAGTGTTAGGAACCACTGAAAACGTATGAAACGGGGGTCTGGGAGTCCTCCCCCAGGAAAATTTTAAATTAGACATTGTGGCAAGGGCCACAACCTCAGACAGGCATTTGACACCTAATCCTGCCACCTAGTCTGTGTTGTTATTTTTATTTTATTTCCGTATCTCTGTAACTCCCTTGTGCACCTTTTGGATGTTGTTAAGGCGCTACTATATAAATAAATATTGATTGATTTGATGCTCAAAGAATTTATTAGGAAAAGACGAAGCGTGGCGTAAAACATGAGTAGCATATTTGGGCTTCCGAGAGGGCCGGACTCCCAGGCCTGTATCACCCCGATATCTAAGAAAGAGAATAAGAGGAGATCAAGGAGGGTGAGGAGGGGGGTAGCACTGAGACGAGAGGACGAGGTGAGTGGACAGTCTGCTTAAATAGAGGGGAGACCGTAAGGGGCGTGGAGGTGTGGTCCTGCTCCCGAACTTAAGATAAGTTCATCTCATATAATCTTGCATACAAGTGAACACAAGCAGGCGACAACACAAGCAGGCGACAGGCACAAAGTTATCAATGCAGAACAGAAAAGAAATGGACTCAAAATATTTTCAAGAAGAAATATTGTTTTCCAGGACAATTCACATTTTCTCTCATTTTCCATGTGTTTTTCCTGACTTGAAAATTTTCCAGGTTTTCAAGTTTTCCAGGTAGAGTGGGAACCCTGGGAAAACTAATTTCCTTTTGGACTTAGCAACGCTCATTTGAGTTATTTTATTGGCAATAGACCCCTTTTTTCTCAATACAGTGTTGGCTGCTGTGGAACTTCACAATGTCTAAGCTTAGCACTCCATACTTGTTATTTTGTCTACTTGATTATATTCATGTATTCAATTAGTACATTTTAAATACAGCTCTATTGTCAAGGTTGCAGCTCCCGGGGCTCCCTTCTCCTGAACTTGAGCAAGGTTCAGGGTTAGGACCCAACTGGATTTGCCTAATTTGCCTAATATGCATGTTTTAGCACATGGAGAATATGTACACTCCACACTTCCCCAAAATTGCGAGGAGAAAGAAATGCTAACCACTTTTCCGCTCTTTTCCTAAGAAAAACGAAGCTAAGTTGCTTAATTGATCTGTTTCTCATTACGCTCCAATTTCATATCCACAGCCAGACACAGCATGGCATTTCTTCAGAACACCAGAGATGTTTTTCGACCGCTGATGCGTTCCACTTTGAGCGCTCCGCACACACACACACACACAGCATCGGCGGCTGCGATTACAGGAATCGTTTTGCTTTTTCATCACCTCGATCTCACTCAAAGCACTTCTTTCATCAGCAGAAAGCGCATTCTTCTCTCGCAGAAGTGCCTCCGTAAAAGTACAATAAAAGTCGAGGCGTTTTAAACCAAGGTCAGGATCTTTCCTCATTGCAGACAGTAGGTGTGCCTTAATGAGGCGGTGGGAGGTTTGCGAGGTAATTGGCCTTTGCCTTTTTAACGAGAGCTGGATGGCTTTTTAGAGGGCGACGCATCGACTGTATTAGGGAGAATGCATCCGTAATGACGCTAACGGCTTTGGTGGATTGCTTCATTCCTTTTCGTCTCTGGCGCCAAAGGTAACATCCAAGCGCGGCTTCCAAAAACACAGGTATTGCCTCGCTCTTTGACAATACGGGGTAAATGTGACGGCCTAACAAGCTACACTGATTGTCTATTATGCCGAATTTGATGTTTTCTACGGAGGATGGGGGAATTGCAGCATGAATCGGGGCGTGATTGAGCGAAGCGAGTCTTTTGAGAATGCCTAACACGGTCGCCATTGTTACCAAAATAGATATTCAAATGCCGTCGCTTGCTCTCACAGGCTCAGCGGATGATTTTTTCACGCCTGTGCTGTGTGGCAAGGAAAAGAGGATGAGATGATGGCGGATGGAGGAAAGCTGGGAGATTTCCATCCCCCCCCCTCCTCGGCTAGCCTAGGCTCCATATGCTTCGTCTACTGGGGACTCGGCAGGTCTTGGCAACCTCTCAGTGTCAGTGGTGTGTTCGAGTGCAGTCGGCTCTGTCAGCACCCACCTGCCCTGCTGTCTCTGATCTGGCAACACCGTCATTTCACTCATCAGAAATGAACGACTGGACGACTTTGAGGCTTCGAAATAAATGGAGAGCTGGTTTTTAGCTGAAGAATTTTAACCCATGTAACATTTTGAAGAGTCGGAATTATTTTCACCCCTGGTTCTATAACTGGTGGCGCTATGTCGTTCTAACCAATTTGGAGCTTTGGAGCGTTCATTTTAGGATACTTTTATGCTAGAAAAGTGTGCCCCAAAACTATGTGAAACCCCCCCCCAACATATTTGTGTTCTGGGATATCATCCCTTTGCACTTAAGGGCACTTCTTCAATGCACTTTGGTCCTGAATGACTCCTGAATGTGGTGATAGGAAATTGCCCTTGATTCAGAGAAAATAAGCATTCAGACTTCTCCGGAAATGTCATGTGGAACTTATGTCATTTATTGCAGCCAGGCACACTCTCCCCAATGGTAGATTAATCTGTAGACCATCTGGAGCCAACCTTAAGTTCTCACAGAAATGGGCTGCTCCTCTGCTCTGTCGGCTTCTGCACAGCAGTCAACAGTCATTTGCTTTTGCTGAATCACACAGATTTGGAGTTTTAATTGGCCGGTAGTGAGTGTGAAAGAAGACAGTAGTGCAAATACAGCGGAAATCTTCTCCAGCCACCACCAGGGCACCATGGGGCTGCACTCAACATGTGCTGACAGGAAATGTGAAGACTGGATCTCAAATTTCTGCGATATTATTTTAGATTATATCTTTATATTTTAGTTTAAGAGGTGACTAAAACTTAGTTTTCTAAACAAAACCAGGATCCATTTGTGAATGCTATAAAGACTTACAGTTGTTACATAGAATATGAATGATAACACAAAACCTTTATTTCACTCATGGTTAGTGGTTGCATGAAGCCATTTAGTGTCAAAAAACCTGTCTGTTTATGCTTTTCAACTAGAAACCATTTTTCCTCCAGTATTTCAGCTGAGGTGAGTTTTTCTTTGCTCCATTTTTCCTGGCAGTTGAAGGTCATGTAAATGTTAGATCAGGGACATTTGAGTAGTTTCTGTTTCATTATGATTTCAAAAGTGTAAACACAGGTCTTTGACAATAAATGGTTTTGCACAACCACTAACCATGAGTGGAAAAAATATATTTTTGTGTTATCATTCATATTCTATGAAAAATGGCCAAAAGACTAAAAGGGTATGTAAACTTATGAGCACAACTGTAATGCCAACTTTAATTCAAAATGTAAACAGAATAACAAAAGATAGAAACACAGTTCTTGTGAATTTAGGCTAGACGTTTAGCGGAGCTGAAAGGGTGCTTTTCATTTTAGGAAGAGTGCACTGAGAAATAAAGAGTCGCAATATACAAGTACATTAACACAGACAAATGTGGTACTAAAAAGTACTGAGCCACCGTAATGGCATTTCACTGAAATATTGATATTCTAAAATTGCCAAGATGGGTAGCTATCATTTAAGATGCTGTTAGCAAGCTAATCTTAAATTAATATAGACTGAGTTAGCTACACCACGAACATAAATAGGTCAGACTACTTACCCCCGAGTTTTCTTGCCTCGTCCTCGTTAATTTGTATGCAGCTTCATATATATTTTTGTAATTAGATGGATAGATAGTGGACAAGCTGCGCAAACCTGGACCATGACCTGACCTGTCTGCCATTTTGCATTTCTGGCGCCTTTTCTCGTCAGAGAGGAAACACTGACTCCTACTGGTACAATTTTGTACCATTTGGAGACAACAGTGGCGCAAATGGTAGAGCGTTCGAATCCCGCAGGTGTACACTGTTGTTGTGTTCTTGGGTAAGACACTTAACCCACCTGGCCTCCAGTGTCTGTGTACAATGGTATGAATGAGACTGTGAATGGGTGAGTGGTTCCTTGATGTAAAGTGCTTTGAGTGCCTAAAGCAGGTAGAAAAGCGCTATATAAATGTGACCATTTGCTTTGAGCAGTGATTTTGTACTTCTAGAATCAAATAAAGGTCCACAGTAAATCACCTTAAGGACCATCTCTGTACTTGCAGGGAACTGTCCTCACAAAAGTACCTTTTGGGTACAAAATTTTACCTTTATTTTTCTGTGTATATACAGTATTTGTTGCAGAGGGAAGGAACAGTTGGATATTGATAATCATTTGTGACGGGCACTTGGATAGATTGCTATGTTTCAAATCAGTGTCTGTTTTTTTTTTTTTTTTACTTTAGATTACAAAAACATCAAAATCTGGAGATGCAATTTGTGATTTAAAACATAATTTTTTCATTACTAAAATACCAAAATGGAAGAAAATGTAATAATATTAAGGACTGCAACAAGTCTTGTCAATCTGATACTCTATTACAGGGGTGCCCAAAGTTTTCTCCATGAAGGGCCAAAATTAGCAGCGAAGGGGCAAATGCAATACTGTTCTGAACATAGAAAGACCAATTGTAAATAGGTATATGATTAAATATCATTTAATTACTGTACAATTGAGTAGGACATGCTGTTTTGGTGTTCTATTGAGTGTCTAGTCAGTCACAAATGAATCAAAGTACTTCTTACAAATCTAAGCACCATCTCAAGGGCCAAATGTCCCTTGGAGTGCCCCCCAGATCTAACACTTATTATAGGTCCCATTCATGATCACATAACCAACCTAAATTTATTACACTGACCAATGTTTCATAAGAACCTAATTTCCACTCAAACAAAAATTGACCTTCCAGATTCAACCTTTTTTTGAGTGTTGTATACATTAGGCACATACAGTATGGTATCACAAACCAGAGGATGCATAATACATTAGATTAAACACAGCGCATTAACTTCTGCTCCAAGAAGGATTTGTTTGGAGCACATGCACACTGTGAAGGCCCCTGGGTCAAAAGAGCTGCCTACGAGCAAACGCCTCCCACTCACAGTTTACTTCAACTGGAAGTGGCGCTCTTCGCTGCATGCTGAGCGCCTGGGTACGCTCCAGTGTTACCAACAGGTCATTCATTCAAATGATGTCTCCTTCGGCACAACACTCCGCCGCCCACTGACCGGAGAGAGGCCGCCCCCTCCGGAAGATCCAAAAAGTCAGAGGTCAGAGCAAATGTGAGAAACTTGCCCAGCTCAAATGCACTGACTGCAATAATCAGGTCATTTGGACACATTATAGATCGTGTTCGGGGGCCCAAGAGACGAGATGCTTTCACGCTCTGGTCAGGCTTTTTTTTTTTATTCCAGGAAAAGGATTCGAAGAAGAAATTATAATATTGGAGCAAAACTCACTGCAGTGTGATGAATTTGTGAGAAGCACATGGGTCTATCACAAAATATTAAATTACATTATTATTTTTTCGTTCCTAATTCAGTTTTAGAATTGTAATCATTATACTCATCAAATTTATGAGTCAAGACATCAACTGGAAATTGTTTCACATTGTGTACCAGGGTAAACAGTGCTAAACCCCCAAATTAAGGCATAACATACTGTATGTTTGTATGGACCTCACGTTGTGGGAGAGAGAGTGGTGGGAGAAGTGGTTCTCCACTGGTGGGATGGGACATTTAACTGGGTCACAGAATCATTTTTAGTTGGTTGTGAGCCTTGTGTGCCGGGTTACATGGGAATAATACTTTTTTTTTTGGTTTTGATCCTTCTGAGTTTTTGGGTTTTACGCAGGAGGTGTCAGAAAAGTCACCATAGGGATAACTGGCCAAGCGTTCACAGCGACGTCGCTTTTTGATCCTTCGATGTCGGCTCTTCCTATCATTGTGAAAGTGTTGGATTGTTCACCCACTAATAGGGAACGTGAGCCGGGTTTAGACCGTCGTGAGACAGGTCAGTTTTACCCTACTGATGATGTGTTGTTGCAATAGTAATTGTATTTAAACTTTTTTGTCTTAAAATCAAGCTATAGGCAAAGATTCTTCAGTCTTCATCTGTACTCGTAGTTGAAGTGTAGGTAATTAATTAAGTGCCTAAACCAAGTAATTAAGAGTCCAGGGCCAATGTCATGTTGTTTGCTCAGGACCAGTGTTACAGCCAGCAAATCAGGGGTCAGTTGTGCTAGATAGTCGGCTCGGGACAAAAATAAAGTTTAGGAACAGGGAAATCTTTAAGGTTAGGGTTAGGTTTAGATATATTTTCAGACAAACCAACTCATAGAGCTATCCAAAATGACAGCAGACCAACAACCATCCCTCCCCTTATCTAGCAAAACTGACCCCTGATTGGCTGGAACAACTTTGACATTGGTCCTGGACTCTTAATTACTTGGTGATATCAGATCGTCCTGTTTGTTAAATTCAACCGTAAAGTGGTTAATAAGATACAGTCATAGACAAAAATGTTGGCACCCGTGAGCTTTTTCCATTAAATCATTGTTTCCATTAAGTATTTCCCCCAGAAAATGTGTGCAATTACACCTCTTTTGGTATATATCTGTTCATTTACTTTGTGTATTAGAACAGTGCAAAAAAACAAAAGAAAAAAGAATTTGATGCTCCTTTAAACTCATCTGGGGCAAGTAACAGGCGTAAGGACAGGTGTGGACAATGTAAAAATCATATCTGGAATTATAATATAATAAAAAAGGAGAGAAGTTGACTCAGAAAGAGACGAGAACTGCCAGAGGACTTGAGGATCAAAATTGTGGA
>OMNZ01083665.1:4700-18796 GCA_900303255.1 Lesueurigobius sanzi
CCACATCAGGTGTCACTAATTTGCAACTTTGGAATACTTTGCTGCATAGAACACATACGTCAGTAACTGTATCTGAAAGCGAGGCACCAATGGTGGGGGCTATAGGGCTGAAAGGGTTAAGCCGAGGTCACAACTGGTCGTACGGGCTCCTACGGCCTGTCTACGGGCAAAAAACGCAAGGAGAGCGCAATAGGAGCGCACGTGTGATGTCCTGAATTTCAAGCCGTAGACTGGCCGCAGAGGTTCTTTGTCATGTCATCAAACTCTACGGGCGCTCGCTTACGTTATATTCAGGTTGCAAGACAAACTCACGCACGTCATACAGCCTTGTGTCTGCCGTCTGTACAGACAGCGCATGTCATTCGTACGTTTTGTACCACACTTTTTGGAAATGTCACACTTGCGGACTTCTTATGTGTGTCGTACGCTGCACGAGCATGTGCGGAAAAGTCACTGTTCAGATATCTCTGTGTTCCCATACATGTCGCGTAAGCCGATCTGGAGTTGCCCTTATGGCGAGAGTGCATCAATCCCACGAAAACTCCGATATATAAAGCATGAGAGCTGCCTAGGTCATTTGAATTGAGCAGGGAACTGCTTCTGTGAGGCCTGGGAAGAGTCCCAAGCGACACCACCGCCATCCTCTGGTGCAAATTGGTATTAGGGAACATTACCTTTACATATTTACCTGTGCTGTTTAGTTTCTGGTGCTATACCAATGTACGCCATGAGATGACAGCAGCAGCATACAGACAGAGACCCACCCTCCAGCCTCTGCAGAAGCACCTGATAAGCCACTGTATGTTTCTCTGTGTCTGAAATCACAGAAACAGATCGTGCGCAGTTCTTGCAACCTTCATACGAAGCATTGAACCCACGGCCTGTAGGTTTATTGCACGTTATTCTTACAATACATGCGATGGCTGTAAGAATGTAGCGACAGCTGCACGTCTGAGCAGCACATTCAACTCAGAGGTTGTACGTTGGTTGCGCGGTGATCTTACAACACAACTACGTTTTCCACAAACAAACCAAAAAAAAACACTTTGGAAAACGGCAAAAATCGCATGGCCAAAAAATCGTACGTCCGGTTGTGACCTAGGCTTTAGGGGGCGGGGTTCACAGGCTGCGACTCCTCGGGAGACAGAGAGCACACGTAAACAACATAATGAAAGCAACCTGCCTGGAACATGATGAAACCACTGTGGATATACTGCCTTTTGGACTTTATTATTCTGAAGCTCCAAGACAAAACCTAGAGGAAAGAAGCTGCTAAAACGAACTATGAAGGTAAGCTATGTGCTATTGTTATGCTAAGCAGCAGCTAAAGCTGTCCTAACAGCGGCTAATGCCATCGATCGTCAAGATCACTTTTTTACAACCGTAATATAATGTGAAATAATATTGTGGTGGGACGTGGCTGTGTGTGCGAGGGCTGTCTTCTCTCTTCTCTGACAAATCAGAGGGCAGCAGTCTGTTCACGTCATGCCAGTACCAGGCCAGCAGGCTTTGACCCAAGGTTAAAGACGATCCCAATACTTGTGCCTGGATCACCTGGTTTGATCTGCGTCTGGCATGTGGAAACAAAGGACAAAGCAGGTAGACCAGGCACTGGGCTCAACCGGAACTGCTGGTGGAAAAGCCTCATTTGTAATTGCACTGCAAGTAAGTTTGGAACCCCACCCCCATGCACAAACGCTTGTATATAAAAGACAGAGGGGTATTGGCATGCTAAAAACAAATCTGACTACCTCTGCCACAAAAAAGTAGTTTGTATCAATATAGTCAAAGAACAAAAAGAAAGTAATTCAGTGTTGAATAACGTCACTGTCTCTGGACACCACGCAGCACATTAAACTGAGATCCACGTCACTTTTGGGAATAACACCTAACAATGCTTTGGCTGTAGTGCAAGTCGTCATGTTCAAAGCGCACATCTGGGAACGAGGCAGTACAATGTATACAGTATCTAAAAATGATCCTGTGTTACTGCTCTAGGTCCTGGGTTCAGTTTCTGCACTGTGTTCCTGTGTGTCCCACATCAACCCAAAACATGAACAATAGGCTCAAGCCTCCAGCTGTGACGGAAGGATCTGAAGATGGGTCCCTCGGTACTGCACACAGACTATCTGTCCCAGCAGCAATGGAAGATGGGTCAATGCAGAGGACTATTCCAATATGTGGAAAGTACTGTATACAGCACAGCAGCAGATGCCAAGGTTTGCTTAGTATCTTTTTTCATTTCTTTTTAAACGCTGGGAGGATTTACCTTTACCACTGTGGCCTGTGTTGTTCCTCACATAGACTAAACAGGGGGTATAAGATTTTATTTGAATATAATGTGTATAAATCATTGGAGGCCTGAGGATGCTTAAGGGCTTTCCACGGCTCCAGGGCCTGCCAATGCCTATACTGTTTTGGACTATATACAGTACTTTCTTAAACGATGATTGCTGTGTTGAAAGGAATCATTATTAATTACTTGCTTAAGTGTAAGACATGCACAACTGATTCTCGTGAGATGTGTGCGTGACAGAGATGGAGTAGGTCCTGCTTTTTAGTTATACAACGTTGATCTTTAGCAGCTGCAGTTTCACAGCGATAATAACAGGTACTAGCTGTCCTTTCACTCTGTAAACAATGCAAAGCTTTTACTCACACACTATTCGTACTCAAAGGTACCTTTTCCTGAGCTCTGTTGAATTCTTCTTCCATCTCTGGAAATAACCTGTCTCCACCAACATATTTCCACAGGAGCACGTGCAAACTAAATACCGACTGGTCTTTTTCACATTCGCGGCAGTAATACGTCTAATTTCTTGGAACAAGCCGCGCAGGTTTTCGTTGGCTGAAATGTTCAATCTGTTACAGCCCCTAAGTGCGGCGCGGTCCATACCTGCAGATGTGGAGAGGACTTCATCGTGACCAGAAACATTTTTATGGTGAAAAAAAGTCCGAGTGAAGTATTATTCGCACCTTATTTCGACATACTCTAGGGCCATTCACGCTCTACTTACTACGTTCATGGCTGGATCACGTTGTCATCTTGCTGCTTCTCTGCACGACAAAGCTCGCTGCCAAAAGTCCTGGACATCTGAGAAATGTAAAGCCGCAAATGGTATAATTTACAACATGGACTACGCCATCGCTCAATAGGTAATGATATTGAGAACGGAATAGTCCCAACAGTGGTCCCCATTGTTTCTGTGAGAGCAGTGGTTAGAAGATTTTGAATATGAGGAAAGGTATGTGCTGTGAGATAAAAGTTGCATCTTAATTCAGTCTATCAAACAGTGGTGGTGACAACATCTCCACTTTAGTAGCTCCTATAGACTCAACACCTTCCAGTCATGTACATGTACTGTTCTGAGGGATTTTTCAATGCTTAATTCCTGAATTACTTTTTAACCCGAGTTTTGAACACATGTATTCACTAATAACTGGCTTATTTGAAAATTAAACATGATATCCAAAATCCCCTCTTAACAGATCTTTGTACCTATAACTACAAACTAAAACTGTATAAACTTGGCTTTATCAATTTAGATTTTGTCGCCAAAATATAGTCAATGTTGGCCACTTTTGGTGTGACTCAGTCATAGTTTCAGCCCATAGGCCGTAAAAGAGATGGACGCAGCCCACGTGGCTTTCCCCATTGTTTCCAGCGCAGGCTAATGAGGCAAAATCATGCTAGCATTTGGGGCGCCGCCATGGAAACAGTTCCATGTTAAGGTACAGTATGTGCGAGTTAGTTTCTTCTTAAAAGACAAAGAACAGGATGATGTAATGCGTGGTAAGACAAGCACTTGAGGGCCATATTAAAACACTACTTCCAATAATGAGTTAAAGAGGGGCCAAAACATTTACCGTAATTTCCGGACTATAAGTCTCACCAGCCAAAAAATGCATAATAAAGAAAAAAAAACATATATAAGCCGCACTGGACTATAAGTCGCATTTTTTGGGGGGGAAATTCATTTTCCAAAATCTGAGACCAAATTATAACAATAACAATAGAATAGAGAACAACAGGCTGAATAGGTGTACGGTATGCTAACATAACACATTGATGGTTATTCAGCTACACAAAGCATGAACAATGAACTGAATAGGTGTCTGATATGTTAAAGGGACTCTATGGAAGTTAAAATGTAAAAAATAATATATTTTCCACCCCCTACAGGCTCCAATGTCCCACGCTGTACTGTGAGCCCACACCTATCCCACTCGCCGCTCTAAGCATGTACTGTCACTCTGTTGAGTGCTTGGCCGAGGCAGCAGTCAATCACCAGCTTAACATGGAGGCTGCAGTTACGCGGACGGCCAGAGGTGGCAGTCACGAGTATGAAAATGGACAACCTCCGTTGAGTCCCTTTAAAGTAGCATATTAATTAATATACGTCGCACCCAAGTATAAGTCCCAGGACCAGCCAAACTTTGAGAAAAAGTGCGACTTATAGTCCAGAAACTACGGTACTTGTAAGTCAATGGGCACTTTCGGCTTCCGCAAACAATCCCTGTATGCTAGCACGCTTCTGCTAGACCTAGCCAACTAGCTCTCCATCAATATTACACGCTCTACGCTTCAGCCACAGCCTTGATTGATTGAAGCTAGCATTAGCATACATACTGCTAACTGCAGTATTTTACGCAGCGATCAAAAGTACTATTGCAACGAGTCAAACTAATCCAATGGCTGAATTCTACGGGTTAAGAGCTTTCAAATGACAAACAGCATGTCCATATTCACTTAGATTAAGTAAAAATATCGGTTTGGTATCGGCCCCAACTGTACATCAAAAGTTTCAAATTCATATCACCCAATTTAAAAACGAACCCCATTCACCATTTTTTCGTCTTAACTGACCAGCCCTAATTTCACCAACGCTACCTTCTCTAGCTGTATGATTTAGCGCAGGGGTGCCCAAAGTGCGGCCCGGGGGCCAAATGTGGCCCTCAGACCATTTTTTGGTGGCCCACAGCCTTCTTCTTGAATTGGCACACATCACCAGAGATTATCTTTTGTCTGCAAGTTTAACAATTGTACACAAAAGGAGAAGACCAGGTCTAAGTTCTAAAAGTTCTAAAACAGGACTAAAAGTAGGTCTTAACCAGGTCTAAACCAGGACTAAATCAGAGCTAAATCAGGACTAAACTATGATTAAACCAGGACTAATGCTGGATTAAAGTAGGTCCAGACCAGTGCTAAAATGGGTTTAGGAGGCCTAAACCAGGATTAAACCAGGTCTGAACCAGATCTAAACCAGAACTAAGGTATGACTAAACCAGGACTAAACAAATCCAGGGCTAAATCAGGACTAATCAATAACTAAATATGATCCAATTTGAGAGTAAACCAGGACTGATCCAAGTCTTTGGCCCTCCATGTCATGTACACTTCAATACGTGGCCCTCCATGGAAAAAGTTTGGACAGCCCTGATTTAGCGCATGTTATCTCCAGTACATTTAAACCCGGGGCTAAACTGATCAGCTCTTTGTGTCGCTGTGGAGAGATCTGGCGTAAACCACAGCAGCTGCGTGGAGTGACTGCCGTCCAACCGAGAATTCACATAAAGATAATGATAGAGGCACACTTAAGTTGCACAACGGAGACTTTAACGCAGCCAGTTCTCACAATCCGTGTTTTCCCACCGCGGACATAACTCAAAATGACAGTCCCCTCTAAGTATGAAGCATCTATTCTAAATCTAAGCGTCACGTGGGGCCAAGGTAAATCTGAAGACGCAGTAGGGGACGTGACAGGGATGAGGGTGAACTTTTGAGGCTACGGTTACATGGGACGTCCAATGCTGAGTGGGACAGGAAGCGAAGGGGCCAGTGGGGAACTCCTATAAGTCTTCGTAGCTGGACAGATATCTGTATTTTGTGGTCTCGTTCTTACTTAAGCAGAGGATCTTCCAGGAGTCAAAGCATCCATTATGGAAGTAAAACGGCCCCGGTGAAATGTGGTCAGGTTTATGAGACAGCCACCCACTTCGACTGTGACAAACATTTGGGATTTCTTTCCCAAGGATTTGATTTTGGGAAGTCTCAAGTTCTTAAGGTTGGGAAGAGGTTTTAAAATAACAGGATTTGAAAATGAGTTCTCATTCTTTAAATTTACTCAAGCCAGGCAAGACACAGCAGGTGAATAGGGAGGCAGGGTGAAATATAAAGACTTTCATTTCAAACTTTTGCTGAAGATTACCAACATAAATATGAAAGAAAAGAATAGTTTCTTTCACTAGGTTTCCAAAATAAGGAATTTCAAAAAGCCTTGCTTGGCTTATTTTTTGACAATCAATAATAATGGATATAGTTCGGTTAAATTGAGGGTTTTATTATATTAGTTACAAAGTTTTTTTTTTCGTTTTTTCAGAGGGGATTTTGGATATTTTGTTTGGTTTTTAGTCTGGCAAGGAGAGATAGTCTGATAGATATTGAAACATCAGTCAAATAAATAATCAAAAAATATAAAAAAGTATAAGCCTGGACAATTTGAAGTCTGTTGGTGCTACTAAAGTGGAGATTTGGTTGCAACAATGTGATGGAGGGGCAAAATGGGAAAGTGTTAGCGGGCGAAGGGCCAAACCCATCACTGTTTTGCGTGAAGTAAAACCAAATGTAAACAGATCTATGATTAAATATCCTTTAATAGTTAATAATAATTACTGTGATATTGAGGATATGCTGTTTTGCTGTAACTCTTGACAGTCTATTCCATCGCAAATGAATCAAAGTAGGTACTACTTACAAATCTAAGATCCATCTTGAGGGCCAAATGAATCAGAATCAGAATAGATTTATTGCCATTGCCAATGAAGGTTTCACAGACTAGGAATTTTCTTCGGTGTACTTGTGCTAATGATAAATAATAAACTATGGGGGAAAAAAATAATATAGACTTATAAAAACTATAAGGCATGCATAAAAATAGAATAAGATAAAAAAAAACAATCTAATAAAACCCCTGTGTTAACCTTCACCTTGCAGAATCTGCCATGTCCACATATACAGTATTTTAATATTATTATTTATTTTAAGGTAACCACAAGTACAAGTCTGCTACAGGTTGATAAAGAGATTTGAATGTGAATCTAATTGCATGTGAAAATCCGTCACAATGCCTTAACCAGGATTGTCCTTTTGAGTTTTCAGAGGATCTTTTTCAGAGTCCCCAATGTACTGTACATGTGGGTGCTCCCGTTTCCCACCACAACTACAGTGGGGAACGGGAGCACCCACAGGAACTCTGCCATCTTAATAATAACTTACCAAACATATCACTGTGAAAACATGCTCTTCCACACTGTATTTACCAGCTGAGAACGCCTCAGTTTGTACAAACAAATTACCCAAACGCCTCAGACTCAAATCAAGACACATTTAGATGCAAAGTATCATTAGAACGAAACTTGCAAATTGACACTTAGCATTACTGCGGGGTCAGGTTTCTCTGGTGTTCCCCATCTCGTGCAAAAGACCCAAAATGTGGTTTTGTTACTCACGCACCCTCAAACACACAACGTGCCTTCCCCCTTGTTGTCGTGACTGAAAACAGGCCGTGGAGACACTGCAGGAGACGCTGAGCCGTTAGAAGCTATTGCTAATCGAAGGCAGAGGCCGGGGCAGATCCTGAGTCAGTAAAAAACACGCCGTGAGTCACAAACTTACCGTAGTAGGTGTGTTATTATTGTATATGGGCACCACAAAAACACACTGGAATCATCTGACGTGCGCAGAGTTGAACCGTTTGTTCCTGGTCATTGGATTACTAACAGTTTATAAGACCGCACAAATTGGCCAGCGGAGAATAGGAAAAATCCCATAAGCTTTAATGGTTTTGAATCTGTCTCCCAGAACAATCGTGCAACAGGTTAAAAGCTTGATAAGATTACAGAAATCTTGCTTCATGACTAATTTAATCATGAATTATAAAGTTAAGGGGGTGATTATTTTCTGGTGTTGGATCAGTTTACTCTCTTAACATGAATTCACCTGGAAACAAACAGCCTAACTTGACTTTTTAATGTTTAATTATTGCACCGATTCAACCTTTGTACAATTTTATGGGGAATTTTATGGGAAATTGTAAATTCAAAAGGCAATTTCTCAAACTTACAGACATGGGATTCTCCAGTCTTGTACTTAACAATACTTTGCAGGTTTGGCCACACAGGGATTTTTCGAAAACAAATTCCTAGCCTGTGAGAGACGCCAGTAAAAATAGTTTTCGGGGAAGGTGCTCTTTGGCGTTTGAGGAGCAGAAACTTAGGAGAAGATAAAAACAAAGGACCAAGGCACTCTTCCCACACTATAATTCTCTATTTACTTTTTCTAAAAAAGCCTTTATTGTACTGGGCTAATGCATATTAAAATGTTATTGCTGGTTTCTTCCATGTGTATCAGCTCCAACAAAGCCTTCCGCAAAAACATTTAAATTCCTAGCCTGATTTATTTTTTTTTGTTTTTAGTTTCGAAAACCAAAACACACAGTGAAATATTCATTTTTACAGATTATTTTTCAAAAATACCCTTGGAGCAAATCTTTGTAAATCATATATCAACAAAATAAAACCTGAAATTTAAACCCGGCTCTATCCATTCTTAAATTTTTTTCATGCATACAGTAAAATGCCTTATTTTGTTATGAAAACGTTAAATTAAAGAAAACTTGTCACATATTTTCCCTCATATTTATGTCAGTAAACTACAGAAAACGTTCCAAATTGACATCTCGACATATTCATCATATTCGTCTCGCTTTAAACAGGCAAAAAATAAGATAACTTGAGAGGAATGCTATAGAAACACGTACCCTAACAGTTCTCAAGCTCATAAATAATAACAAATGAGCATTCCTTACAAATGATGAAGTATTTACCAATGAACTAAATGAATGTGGATCACTGCACTGTATATTGTAAAACACACAGAATCAACTTCATTTTGAACACACGTTTCTTGAGTATGCTTCTATATGTCCATCAGTCTTTGTCAGAGTTGGAGCTGCATGATTTAAGTGTAAATGCTGTGGATGGGAGACCTAGGGCTGGGACATAATCTAAACACCGAGTCAGATTAAGTCAGTGTTTTAGTGTCAGAGGAGCTAAGACGTCCAACGCTTTAAGTCCGTGTGACAGGTGCTTGGCTCGTCTTCTGCATATACGCACTTCTCCTCCAGGCCAAAATCTCATCTCTCTCTTCACTCTCTTTAAGTTGTCCTCTTAAAACTGTGCTTTATGGAAAGGCATGAAGCTAATACTTGTTATACCACCGTTCTCGCTTTCAAAGCCGTGTAATTCTTCGGCGACTTGCGGGAGCTTTGAGACGTTCACTAAGACCGACTGCAGAGTCACGGCTTAAGTTGATGGAGGAAATGTGTAAATGTCTTTTATAATAATGGCTTGAACTTAATCAGCACCGTTCAGGACTCCCGTTGCTGCATGATTTATTCACAGCCCGTGGTGACAGGCCAAGCTCTTGACTGAAAGATAAAAAGGCTGCCCCTCAAGTGTCTTGCCCAGGGATACAACGTCAGTATGCATTGGCCTGCGATACTCGGTTAGGTGAATATTTGTGACCAAAGTCCAGACGTGTTTAAGAAATCGTAGGCCAAGATTCTTCAGTCTTCATCTGTACTCTGTAGTGGAGTGAAGTGAAGAGTCGGGACCTTTATAGATGAAGACCGAAGAATCTTGGCCTACGATGGACAACTCCTGTACGACTGAGAACCTACACAGAAGTTTAAGACATGTTCTCTTCAGATAGACACCTGGCAGAATGTCTGGGTATGTAAACTTATACATTTTATAAAATATGAACGATAACACAAAAGCCTTTATTTCACTCATGGTTAGTGGTGAAGCCAAAAAAACTATTTGTTTACGCTTTTCAAATAGAGAAACTAGCCAAATGTCCCTGATCAAAAGTTTACATGTTGGGCATCTTGAAACAAACATACATTTTGTCCTGTATTTCAGCTGAAGTGAGTTTTTCTTTGCTCCTGAACAGTTTTCCTGGCAGTTGTTGAAGGTCATGTAAACGTTAGATCAGGGACATTTGAGTAGTTTCTGTTTCATTCTGATTTCAAAAGAGTAAAGTCAGTTCTTTGGCAATAAATGGCTTCGCACAACCACTAACCATGAGCGGAAACAAAGATTATTGTGTTATCACTCATATTCTATGAAACATGGACAAAAGATTGAACTTAAAAGGGTATGTAAACTTTTGAGCACAACGGTACACTGTAACGCTATTTCTATTCAGTAACATAAGCCTTTTTAGCGTCTAACAATTTTGAATAAGAAAGTCTTTGTTATATGAGATATCCTCGTGATACAAGGCTGTATTTATGAGAAAAAAATCTTCTTGACTGTTCTGGCACATTTACTTTACATTCAATGAAAGTAAATCACAAAAGCTTCCTTGTAATGAAGTTTTTGTCCAAAATGATATCATCGTTGTTGCTTAAGAACAAGCAAGCCAAGAAACCCCACGTCGCTCGCTGTTCTCATGAGATCTCTTCACTTTATTTGCCCTTCGTATTTTTTTTTTCCTCGTTTTTTTCGAAGGAAGAGGCTCGACGGCTTGAGATTTCGCACAGCGTCCGGAGACCGACACATAATCTGGACCGAATGAAACGCTGGATCTCCGCGTTATTGTTTTGATATGAAAAATATGCAGTGGCTCAAACCTTATGTTTCCTGACGGCGCCCTTTAAACCTCTTTATAGAACTTTGATATGTGGCTCACACACTGAACATATTATCGGCAGAGTACAGGTGCATGCTCGGAAGCGCGGGCCAAGAAGAGTGGAAGTTCTCGGTAAAAGATGTTTCTATGAAAACACCGGTCTATCAATCCATCATTCTTATGGTAAGCGATGAAAAACACACTTTGCTTCCACGTTTTCCCGTTTATTCGAATGGGAATCAGAGAATCAAATGCCTTGTTGTTGGTTTAACCTTTTGTAGTCGAGGGCCAAAGTGGCTCACGTTTGGGACATGAATGAAGGGGAAGCGCGAAAGTCAGTGGGGAAGGGAAGCAAAAACACGAGGTAGATAGAAAATAAGGTTTCACGATACCAAATAATGAGTTGATAATGTAATGGTATCAGGAAGAAGATATTATAGTTATACTTTGAAATGGTAATGTCCAACACTAACCAAACATGAAGCGGTCCGGCGTAAGTTGTAGACAAGAGGAAGTATGGAGTACATAAGTGGGCCGGCTCCGGTTCCCGTGTTTTCACTGGGTGCCATCCATGCGACCTTTGAACCCCGCACTTCCCATAATTCCCCCGAACAGAGTGACTGACTGGCAGAGCGCTCCCTGGGCCAGCAGATGGATCGACTGCCAGCAGAGTCAGGCCAGAGGTAAATGTGGTTTTCAGTTTGCGCACGAGGCTGTTAATGTATGGGCCCGCGTGCTTTGTTCTATATGTAGCTCAAGGCGATGTGAGCATAAGCTGAATATTCTGTGTAATAATTGGTATAACTGGTGTTGGTTTCAGTAATTATGCCCTATGAAGTCTTGATTTTACTGCGACAACAATGAATTACGGTGTACAGATAGATAGGAGTTAAAAAGCCCCAATAAGCAAAAACATCATCCAGCTCATCTCTGTTGTAGCCACCATCATGTGCTAACTTTGTCCCACAGAAGCAGAGACGACCCCCCCCCCCCCCACCTCACAGTACACCCCCACCAGGTAAACACAAACACGCACAGAATAACAATAGTCATGGGATTCATGGCTCTTTAATGGCTCCTTTTCATATTGATCCTTTTATTTCATGTAACTTCGTGTGAAAACATTTTCTTGAAATAAGACTGGTTAACCTCGATTTGAGTCAGTCAGTAAAATTCGTCCCCGACATCTAAATTAAGATTAGCAATTAAATTGCACTTAAAAATAGAAAATAAATCAAATTTTACTTGAAATAAGAAGAAACCATCTTATTTTATTGATATATTTTTAAATTCAAGTCAGAAACTCTCAAATTTAGGTAAAATATTCTTATTTCCGGTCACTTTAACTCACCAAAATACTTTTTTTGTGTGTGTTCAAGAGCGTATTTCCCTTTGAAAAGTGTGTATCTAACTAAAATATTCTTACATAATTAATAAAACATGTCTACAAATACTTAGCCAGATATTTTTTGGGGGCAAAAAGCTGCTGTTGTGATGATTCTTGGTTTTGTTCAGGGTAAATCTGTGTCACAATCGAGATCCGGTTCCAACCATTCACCGAAAAGAGCCGTTCAAAAGAGCCGATTCGGTCATGAACGTCACGTCACTAAATAACAAGTCATAGGCACCAACAAAGTGGAAATGTTTGAAGGCACACAAAAGTAAAAAACCAGCTAGCACGCTAACACAGCTAGCATTTAGCGCGATGAAAGAAGTTTACAAAAGATAGCGAACTGTAAAGCCATCTGACCGACCGGTTCAGTTCAAGATATATCGATTTATTTCTCATATTTGCTTCTGCATCGAGAGGCTTATGTGGCGTTCAAGGCTTGTGGGATATAAGACCTCTGCCCTATGAATGTAGTTGGAACAAAACACAGACCTAGTTTAGCAAGTTTAGCGTAGTTTAGCAAATAAATAAGATGTTTACTTTGCTCCTTACCGTATGTTACGTTCTGTTCTGCTGCTCATAAGATAAATGAGTTTTCCCTTTCCCTTTGAAAGCATCATCAGGGCAGTGTGTGGAGGTGAAGAATCGCTTATGCTTGCTCGCTGAACACATTTCGGGGGATGCCACATTTTCTTGCAAACAAAAAAGTGGAGAAAACAAAACAAAACTTACCGTAAGGAAAGATGTATTATGTGTTGTATTTGTTTCAATACAGCTAATACTTCTGACATATAACTTCTTCCTGGAACTATAATTATGTTTTTAAGTCTTTTTCATTCATGTAAGCCAAAACTGATTGACACCTGCACAGTCTCACACAGAACCTGCCGCAGCCATGAGGAAATTAGCATACTTATTTCTTTCCACTAATTTCCCTTCGGCGCAGCGGTTTATTTGACTTGCATTTATATTCTGATTATTACTTTTTCCTACCAAAGGCAATCAACAAGCCAGGCTTTCATGAAACTTTCCATTAATTCACCACTAATTAACAACATAACCAACATTTGGATTTGTCTTTGCATGGTATTTATTCAAGTCACGAATCTTCATCGCTCTGTTCCCTTCATGCTGCACTCCCTTTTCTGTCCTGAGAAGTAATTGTTGTGTGGAAGTGCCATTGCGGGGTCGGCACTAAATGATACACAGCCTCTCCATGACTCAGCTGGCTCCTTTCTCCTGTCACTGTTTTCCTTCTGCACGCCATGTGGAAAAAGGCAAAGAGTTAAGCCCAAAAATAGCGAGTAATACATGTGTTGACCAGGTTAAAACCAGGTTTAAATCAGTGAAAAAGCTGACTGAAAAAAGCTGAAGAGCAAAGCTGAAAAGGTCTAAACAAGAATTATCAGTATGAATGTACAGTGCCTCTCGAAAGTACTAATACACCTTGAACTTTTGCACATTTTGTCATGTTTACAACCATAAACATAAATATTTTATTTTGATTTTTTTACTGGAAGTCCACACACAAGTAACAGACAACTGTGAAGTGAAAGCAAAATGATACATGATTCTGTTATTATTTTAAAAATAGAAAAGTGAAAAGTGGGGCGTGCATAAGTATTCATACAGCTTTTTCTGAGTGCATTAAATTGCCTTTAAAAAATCCTAATGACTCCTGAATGTTCACACCTTGCCCGAATGATTAAATAGAAGCCACCTGTGTGTGATCTACTCTCAGTAGAATTACAGCTGTTCAAGAAGACAGCCATTATTGAAAGGAGGCCATAAGAAGTCATATGGGACACAGCTCCATGTGGAAGAAGGTGCTTTGGTCGGATGAGACAAAAATTGAACTTTTTGGCCCAAATGCAAAACGTTATGTATGGCCCAAACCTAACACTGCTCATCGTCCTGAGTGCACCATCCCCAGTATCAAATATGGTGGGGGGAGCATCATGCTATGGGGCTGCTTTTCTTCAGCGGGGACTGGGAATATTGTAAGAATAG
>OMNZ01083701.1:0-20451 GCA_900303255.1 Lesueurigobius sanzi
GAACATTATTGGTAAATGTACATAACATTTGACCAATAGCCTACATCTTCCCTCGTTTAAAGACATCACAATCTCACCCAGGCTAAAAATGCACTGAAAAAGAGCTTTTTTAGTAAAATATAATTGAGCTAATTGCAATTACATTTAAAGACTGTTGTATGCTTTATAGTCCAATTACAGCCCCATCACCAGTTAATTTCACTGTCAAAATAATACTAAATATTTTTTGACGTCTTCCCATCCCAAGACATCTCACGGACATCTAAAGATAAACTCGTGCACGCGGCAGAGTAAACACGTCATACTGTACGTGTCCCCTCTGATTGGATGATACCTCATCCACTCGATAAAAGTTATCCATGGCGCACAATAACACTTAAGCATCCATATAATTATTTGAATATAATACCATCTGTTAAAGTACTTGTCTTGAGCGATTTTTGTTCAGTTTTGTGACACTGAAAATGAGGTTCAGCCATCATAATTCGTGATTGGTTGCTATATGGTTGCTAAATGTATGACGTTTCACCCTCATGACTTGTGATTGGTTGATATATGTATACTGTGTCCCTACTATCCTAGGAAAAAAAAATTGCTTCCGGAAACAGCCCCGTATGCTAGCATGGCTTCAACCAGAGCTAGCAAATTATATCTCCACCATTAATATACACTCTATGGTTGTTACACGGCAGAGGCGATCTGCCAAGGTCACCAAACGTGATGGGAAGTTGCCTGGTCTTCTGGTGTTGGTGCCTGAGATGGCTATTTGAGCGTGGTGCTAGCTTGACAATTGTCCTCTATTAGCGGTGCTGTTCTGACCACTTTGTTACAATTGTACAAAAAGTCATAAAACACAGAGTGATTGTATAAACAAAATGCATATTAATCTGGCATATTGTATATCTCTGCTTAAGGAAGACTATGACTGTTATCTTTGATTTTTGGATTTCAGCCCTAAGCAGATTCAGGTACATACTTGGTCAGCCAAGTGTGCAGTAAAGAAGGATATGCCTGCATTAAACACTAGTGACGTTTCTATTAGAATTCGGCTCAGCTCCTGCATGCCCTGCCTGGTCCCATCGTCCTCAGGCAGCTATAGTAATGATGCCATTCAGCAGATAACGGCACAGTAGATGATCAATGAGCTTGTGCTTGTAATTCATCACTCCTATAGGTTTAGACTAGCCCCCAGTCCTGCCGCTCTCAGCCACATCATTTACACATAAATCTGCTGTGCTGGACCATAGTCGTGTAAAGCCAATGACAGCACTCCATCCATCTCATTAGCTTTGTGCATACGTCTGTAACTCTTATAGATGCTCACTTTACTGTTAATTAACATGATCTGCTAATCCCATGTACCAGTCGTCCATTTTACCACGATAATCTCTTAAACAATGTATAAACCATCAGGAAAAATCATCAAGAGGTTGTTGATTGATTGAAATCCCAAAGACACAGAACAGTTGATAAATCACCTCGTGTCATCTGACATGGAAAAGAGAAAACCATGACTTTAGTACTAATGGCATTACTTTGACATTCATGCTACCTGATCCTCAAGGTCCATTAAATCACAATTTAGGCCCAGTGTTTTGTTTTTTTTAAACCTGTTTATGCTCCCTCTCAGCAGCGTCATCAGGAGACATGGAGTCAACTTTCACAGTTACGCTGATGATACACAGTTGTACATCTCCATGCCTCCTGATGACACCAGGTCAATGGAGCCACTTTTTAACTGCATTTCAGATATTAAAACCTTCCACTCATTAAGATCATCAGTAAATACTTTTTTTTTTTTTTTTTATCATGTAAAGAACCATAGCATTCTTTTATCACCAGTTGTATTGACTACTGTAATGCCCTTCTTGCTGGTCTTGATCTCGAGCAACAACTTTACAGTAATCTACAACACGTCACTGCTTTGGCTTCCTGTGTGTATCAGAATGTATTTTAAGGTTCCTTTAATGCTTTTTAAGTGTCTTGAGTCAAGAAGCCCAGGTTTGATTCACGAACCGGGCTCGGGCCTTTCTGTGTGGAGCTTGCATGTCTTCCCCATGTCTGGATGGGTTTCCATTCTGGGTGCTCTGCCTTTCCTCGCCACCCCAAAACATGCACAATAGGTTAAGCCAGGTGAATTTGACCATTATCCTGGCTCAAGATCTGGAAATAGGCCCTGTGTACTCTTATTTTATCTTTCAGTGAGTGCGTGTGGATGTGCCAGTGTGTGTTTATGTGAGTGATTGTTAACAGTGTATTGTTTATACAGTATGTGGGTATCACAAATGGATTGGAGCAGAACTTTTTGTTGCTATGTTTTACAGTATATGACTAGCCCTTTATAAATAAAGTCTGAGTTGATTTTGATATAGATTTTAATTTGTCAGGTCCATAGAGTAGCTGAAATTGTAGACATAAGAAAATGGCTCATTTGTGATGCCTTCTAATTCGGCTGCGTAGGATGAGTGCACATGTAAGTGGCTCCAATGCACTCAAGGTCAAGTGCTATAAAGAAATCACAATAAATGAGGCATGTCCTATGGGCGATGTATTGAGACTGAGAGAAAATGTGGGAAAGTCACAGACTCAAAGCAACTGCCACTGTGCGACAATATGCAACATGCAACTACACGTTTAAAAAACTCAGATACTACACTTACACAGCGATGGTGTTTTCCTCAGTTTCCCAGTCTTCAATAGGAAGACCAACAGTGCCCCCTTGTGGAGAGTTGAAAAATGTATCTACTGTACATGTTTTTTACGTAATTGATCATTGACGTTGCAATTATTTATTTTAATTTACCTGTCCCACTTTGCACTGCGATACTCCCCAACATCAAATTATTTATGCTATATTGTCCTCTCTCTTTGGTGGTCACCAGTGACATCCATCATTTCTAAATAAATAATAGCTGTTTAAATTGTGTTTATGAGTAAATAATTTGATTTTTTCTGTCATTTCTGTTGTTGCAGAAGTGCCAGTTTCTCCCAAGGCCTGCGCCACAACAGTAACATTTTCATGGGCAGTGACTCGGCGGTGCAGAAGCTTTCCCATGGTTTCTCCCACTGCATGAACGGGATGGGAGGCCAGGTGCACGGCTTCTACAGCCTACCCAAGCCAGGCAAACATCACCTCCCGGTGCACGACGACTCCCCCCAAGAGGCCTGCTACGTGCTGCCACGCGGCTACAGCTCGGAGGCACCTCTCCACAGTAACTTTAGTGACCTGGAGAACGAAGAGGTGTACACTTTCCAAACGCCGTGCAACGCCCTGGCCACTCTGCACTCAAACGAGCGCGCAAACGACAACTACGACCTCCCCACGACGCCTGGCTCCTTCTATCAGATCCCCCGGACATTTGACAAAAATCACAACGCCTTAACGCCGTCCAGCTCAGAGTCGTCCTGCGCTCCTCCTCCCAGGCCCCCCAAGCCCAGCCAGGGGTCCGAGGGGCCCTGGGGTAGCCCGCAGTCAGTAGGAAGCCATAATGGAGACGTGCCCTGTGCGGTGTCGGTCATCCCAAGACGGAACACTTTGCCGGCTGTGGAGAACATCCGGCTCCACAGAGGTACAATGAGTCCAGCACTTATCTGCAACACATTCATGATTGCATGTTGCTTTTCGTACTAAAGCCCATTGGCCCAAAGTGTGTAGAGTTGTTAATATGTTTGATACATATTTTAGTCTTGATGAGGTGTAAGACAGACAGAACAGTGGCAATTACCATAAACCAGGCAGATAAGAGTTAAACAACATAATATTATAGAGACATTAAGACTTATTCAATATATGAGATGATGATATGGCAAAATTAATTAAATTAATCACTTTTTCACACCTCATATTGATCAATCTTGTAAATTTTAGTAAAAGCCATATATATTATGGCTTGGCTTTTACTAAAGTTGACAAGACAGACTTTTTAAATTAACCTTAACCTAAATATACATAGTTTTGTGTGTGTGAATACTCAATATAATAGCCATTAAACCAATGTTTGATTTCACAAACTTTAGCTTGTTATTTTTGAAAGTACTAAGACAGATTTCATAGCCCTGTAATTAGGGCTGGGCCATATCGTATATCAATATCAGGGTGTGAGTTTTGGATATCGTCGTAATCGTGGATGTGATATAATTAGCATGTGCTGATTTTGGCTGAAGTAAGGACCAGACAGAGGTCACAGCTAATGCTCCGCTCAGCTCCACTCAGAGCAGCATACACACTGACTGTGGAGGCTTTAGGTAACCTTGCCTGCAAGCTGAATTCTCGCGGTATTTGTGATTTCACAAACACACGAGAATCCATCTTGCCCCGAGCCGCTAAAGTGTTTGAGCCAGGACCACCAGTGGGACGGAGCGACGAAAGCTGCATTTGCCGAGCAAAACAAACATTTGTTTCGAAAATAAGGTAGTGTGGGTTAAGGTGCCTTCAACCCACAAATTAGTGCTACAAAAAACACTAAAACCACTCGACGACATTATGATATAAAGCTCAGAGCCGCTATCTAACAAACAACTACGAGCGAAACTCCGAACGGATTCGTTTGGAGCGGTCCCAGATTGATATTGTGGAGAACTCAACTACGAGTGCTACACAATGTCTATCTAGCTCTTGCCAGGTTAGGCTTTAGGGGCAGCTGCTTAAAACATGAAATTACTTCACTAACGATTATTTAGGTAATCAATTAATCGGACAATTATTTTTACGATTAATCGATTAATCAGTTGGCGGAAAAAAGGTGCATGGAAAGTGTCATTTTTAAAAGCTTTTTGCCACATGGAGCTAAAGTGACGCCGTTTGAAAATGTGTTGATAGAGTTAACTTAAAGGTAATGTCTGTAGGATGCTCTTTGTACAAGTTTCACGTGTCATTCCTCATTTGAAAGCTAAGAACCTCTAAAATTCAGTTTAGGATTGTGAAAGTGAGAGAGTCCTCTTTCTGCTCTGATTCGATTATGGTCAGAGATTTATCCCATATTTGGAACAATCAGAGCAAAAATATAATTGCAAAAACAAGTTCTGTAACCAATGCCTTTAGAGACCTTTTGTTTGTTTGTTTTTTTACAAAAAATACAACATTTTGATTTAATTCTTACTCTGTCTAAGTCTGTATATCCCAGAAACGATTAATCAAACTTTCAAGGAAATGAGCATGGCGCTCAAAGAACAAAAAAGAAAAAAATCCCAATAGGCGCAAAGCTGGGATTTTAAAATATTTTATCCGTTGTCAATTATATCATCAAATACTGTATATCGTTATCATGATATTTCTTTCTTATATCGTGATGTCCATTTCAGGTCATATCGCCCTGCCCTACCTGTAATATATTGGGCAGCCATAGCATGCTGTAGTAGCATAATAGAGAAGCCAAAGTACTGAGCCGCCTACTGCTAAATAAAATACTCTCAGAAGAGCAATATATAGAAAAGCTGTTAAACACAACTCATTACTACCCACCTCCTCCATTGTCTGACGCTGCTGTGGTGACTCTGCACTTCTCTCCCTCTCTCCGCCTTGTTTCGCTGATTTATCACTTGCAGCTGAACTGGAACAAAGGAGCGGGTTTGGCAGACACTGTTCTGTTGATCCTCTAATGAGATTCAAACCATGCAAACTGCTGTGGCATGCTTCATTCCAGACAGATATGCAATTAAAAAAAAACTCTCCCCGAGACACTATTCATGTTTGGTGTTTCGCCGGACCCTTCCCTGGCGCATACAGGCCGGGGGCTGACCTGTGACTCTTGTTAGTGGGGTTGGATGCTGTTGACTCACCTGTGCTGCGGAGACTAATTACAGTGCAGTCGGCCATGTAATGAAAAGTCAATCACATACTGTTTGTTTAATTGGAAACATGATTTAACTCCCCGAAATGTCAGGCGTCTCATTTGCTGACATTATGACTGTCTCAGAGCGAGCCCAGTGCAGTGTAACGCTCGGTTTGATTTGTGGAGCTGTTTACTGTCTGGTTTTGGCACACCTCGATGCTGATGATTATTTTTCGTCTCTTCCCCCCCAGGTTCATCCTTTGAAACCAACAACCATTATCGTCACACACATTTCAATAACTCAGGCCAGTCTGCGGAGTCGGTCCTACCAACTGGCTCCTACCTGGTGAGTATGTCTTCCAAATATTAACTCAGTGGTAATGTCTACAATTAGCCAAGCACGAAATGGTTAATATATGAATAACCAAGTGCAAATAGTGCTACATGCACACTGGGCTGGGCGATATGATGATACAAATCAAATCGTGATCTGATCACCATGATGATCTGCTATTTTGGGAACATCGCCATATCGTGATTCAGTGGTTTTATCATTAAACCAGGACAAACCAGACTAAAGTAGAGACTGACATCAAGGTCTAAACCCAAGGACTCAATCAGAAATAAAACAAGAGAAAACTGAGTCTGAATCGGGTCTAAACCTGGACAATATCACAGACTGAATCAGGATAAAACCAGGACTAAGCCATGATTGGAAGCAGGTCAAAACTCTGGACTAAAACAGGTCTTAACCAAGACTAAACCACTGCAACACCAGGTCTAAACCCAAGAAGAAACAGATGGCTTTAGTCGCCAAACAGACATTATACACATGAATTGTGATAAAATCGAAATCATGATTTAAACTAAAGAAAATGGTGATGAGATTTTTTGGCCATATATCGCCCAACCCTAATGCACCTACCCTTCAATTATCAACTATAATGTACCTTGCAACAAGGTTAGACCAGTTGTTGATATAGTAAGTCTAGTCTAGGGAATATACTGTATATAATATATATATATATATATATATATATATATATATATATATATATATATATATATATATATATATATATTTATATTTCTAGTGAATAAAAACATTTCAATTGCTATTCTAGGTTTCAGGTGACGCTTTTTTTTTTTTTTTATAGAGAACCAAAGTACCTTTGACACGCTCTGACAGTGGCAACTCGGATGACAATTATGTGCCGATGAATCCTGGCTCATCTCCTCTCAGTGCTGCCCAGGCCGACAGTCCTAAGAATATTTACATTCCTATGAGCCCTGGGCCCCATCATTTTGATTTCCCAGGATTCTCTGCTACATTACCAGCCCGCAAGGGCAGCAGCGCCTCCTTGTGTCAAAGGCCAGGGCGCCTCAGTGATGTCACCCCACCACCAATCAACCGCAACCTCAAACCCAACAGAAAATGTGATTTTTATTTTTGTAACATTTTTAACACAACTGTTGTACTGTTCTTTTGCTGTTTTCTAGCATTTGTGTTCTTTTGTTAATAGCAAAGCCGACACCTCTGGATTTGAAGAACAATGGTATCATTGATGAGCTGCCATTTAAGAGTCCAGTCACCATGTCTTGGAGCCGACCCATGTGAGTCTATAATCTGTCACTTGCATAAGGTCACTCCAGGGCACTTTTATGACAGATTGCACTGTGTACTGTGTTTACCTTTTAATTGTGAATGTAAACTATGTTGTTTGCTTTCGCAGGTCCGCCATGAACTCGATGTCCTCACAGCACTGTCGGCCTATCTCCACTCAGAGTATCACCAGCACAGACTCTGCAGACAGTGAGGAGAATTATGTAGCTATGGTGAGTGCCTGTAGCTGCAGGGAAGATCAGAGCACACTGTGTTCTTTGTTGTAGTGATTCATTCGTGTGCATGCTAAGCTGCTCGCTGTGAGCTGTGTGTCTGAAATGTCCATTCTGCCCGCATTAGCAGAACCCAGCGTCTACCTCCCCCGCCGTGAGTGGTACCAGCAGTCCGGCCCCCAGACAGTGTGGCAATGTGGACTACCTAGCCTTGGACTTCCAGCCTGGATCACCAAGCCCTCACAGAAAAGTAAACACTTAAGTCTTGCAGAATAGATTACATCTTAGTTGTTCACAAAGCTGTGAAATATTAAACTGACCCGCACTTTACTATTTCAACATAGATTTAGGACTATTCTATCCTACACGATAACAAAATTCAAACCTGCTTTGCTTATTCTGTACAGCCGTCTACATCTTCAGTGGCCTCCGATGAGAAAGTGGACTATGTGCAGGTGGATAAGGAAAAGACTCAGGCCCTACAGAGCACGATGCAGGAGTGGACCGATGTGCGCCAGTCTACTGAACCCACCAAGGGAGTCAAGTCCTGACAATGATGTACAAAAGCCATCTGCAAAGCATGACTCTAGACTCAAATCTGGCTATAGACTTCTGTGACCTGAACACTTGTTGGCTTGGTATAATGTATTACTTTAATGGGTTACCGAGAGAAAAAAAGCCATAACTAAACCATTCCCTGTTTGAGCAGATTGCAAATGTATGATCTTGCAACTTATCCACAACTTGTTTTGCAACCAGTGAGGTTATTCTCCTTCTCTCCCAGTGAATGATGCTGTTGAATCCAAATGGTCGATAGCCATAAAAATAGTGCAAGAGGACCTCACCAGTGAGATGCACTCATTCTGGCATGCACACTGTCTTTACACTTCAGTCGGTTTTACACTTTTCTGCTGACTCCAGTAGAAGAAGAGATTATTTTCTCTGCAGGCAGTTACTTCATCTTTGTAATGGCATGCCTGGAAAAGGATAACATGCTTTAAAAGTTTAGAGCAGCCCTCAGATTGTCATTGTCATATATACCCATGTTAAAATTATACTTCTTTTAATGTGATGGTAGTGAAGGTTTTTCCCCCCAAATCTCAGAAAACAACAAAATGGCATCTTGTCAGCCTGTCTTTAGTGGTTATTACATTTAAGAACTGACAGGAGGACCAATAAATTCAACATGTCTATGTCTTCCTTACATATTTTTATTGCCTTTGTACGTGGACAATAATAATGTCTCCACCAATCATACAATTTCAGGTGAAATCGGACACACCCTGTTCTATGGGCCTTTTCCTCTATGTCGTGACCACAGCTGTTGACTGTTTTGATGCTTCACAGAAGTGCACTACTGTAGCATTATGTTCTACTTTATGTTGCAAATGCAACTTGCCATAATGAAGACTATACTTTGATTATAGAAAAGTAATCACAAGTTTTTAACTTCTAGTGCTTCTAAATTGCCTTGTTTGATTTGACCTCTGTGCATTTCCAGAGGGTCTGAAGGGTAACATGACACATATTGTGCTTTGAAAAGAACCAGTTTGTATTTCATAGTCCAATGTTTCACTGTGGCTGGAACCACTTCCCTATTAAATCTTGCATGGCCATTCTTTTTGATTTTTTTTTTTTTCAGTATTGTAAATGTTTGTTTTTCTAGCATTTATACTATATTTTGTATTCTTTTTGTATCATTTTTATTCATAATTGAAAGTTGTTCCCAAGGAAAACAGTGAAGCTGAGTTTAAGATTACTCAAATGTCCTTTGATCCATTTTTTTTTTTATTCCTAGAATGTTGTGATGTGTTGTTGAGGAGGTTGGCACTCTGAGTTGCACTGGTATAGCCCCCTCTGCTGGTGAACTGTGATTTTACGAGATGATGTGATTTACTATGAAATATGTTAATATATGTAGAGAGACGAAGCGTATGTGTTGTGCTCGATGTGAAAAGTAGATGCCATTGGTCTGTTGTACTGTAAAGATCATTTTTAACCACTATTATTGCTATTACTACTGTAAAGCGTTTGCAGATTGCCTGTGGGTTAATTTAATAATTTATTGTGTGGTTTGATGTTGGTATTGTAAAAACATTAATAACTAAAAAGCAGACAATGAAACCTTATCTACTAACACTGATGTATTCAAAGTCATTTTTTGTGAAGCAATATGACGAATGATGCCTTTGTGATGATCTTGTGGTACATTTCATTTTGGATGCACAAAATACATTCTTTATTGTATTAAGGTAGAATAAATGTGGACAAACAATAAATCAAGGACCCATCTGACTGGATTCCTTAAGCTGGCCACACACTACAGGATTTATAGCCAGATCTTTCTGAGTCCGAGGAGGCGTGGCTCAATAAAAACTTGATCTCATGGCATGATCTGTCGTGGGACTCCTTATGTGTGTCCTCGTGTCTGTCCTTAAGTGTGTGTGGTCTGTGCACAGATTTTAAATCGCAAAAGATTTATATTCCTGTAGTGTGTAGCCACCTTTAGACTGACTTTAGCTTGTGCTCTGTCTCCCCCTATGGGTTTGAAACAGCAGTAAGTTTCAAATGATTAAACATTACATAAATCAGTGTATGTAGGCCCTACCTATGTAGAATGATTTTAAATAAAAGGGGACCGTCTACATACGTTATATAGTTTCATATATAACAACAATAGTGGGGCCCAGAAAGCATTAGGAAGAGCACTTTGTCACTAACGCACCACCAGAGCGCGCTGCTGCTTTTGCTTCCGCCTGATGCCCGCTGTCAGAGGAGGAATGTTCATACAATGAGCCTCTGTATACAGTCGCTATTGCCTGGGTGCACCACACGGACAAGCCGATTGTCAATGGACTATTTCAGACGGTCAATCGGTTTGTGCTACGCCTGGGAGCATCACGGCAACGTGGTTATTCTCTTCAAAACCAAGTGTCCGATCATCATGGGAGGAGAAACATCACACAAACGGAGCAATATTTTTTTCATGTCGTGAGTCTTAAAGTTTATTGGACTGGTACAAAGACGATTCAGCAATTAGTTTTATTGTTTAACAGGACTGTGTAGTGAAATCCCTTAAGTCGTGTCAAGCAGAAAAAAGTGCGCGAGCATGTGCCAGTGGTCTTGGAAGTAAAGTTGTGCGTGCGATGATTTTGAATCATTCAGGGCATTCTTCCTAAATCCAGTTTCTTGTTAAAAGGGATTGTGCTGCCAGTGGAGTAGACGTAGTTTGAAGCTGTGAATTCAATTAGAAAAAAGCCTGTCGTTATCGTGTCATCCCCAGGAAGTATTCTCATGCTGAACTTTTAGATAAAATTGATTTTGCCATAAGCTGTTCCACATAGTGGTAAGATTTACTAACTTGATTGTCACTAACCCAGGAATAGTGTGCGTAATTGTGTTGCGTCGGGATTTCTCACATGGGACCATAGCTGCGCGCATTTGTCTCCGTATCTTCCATGCCCAAATTGTGGTCCATTCTTATATCAGAGGACCACGTTGATCCGCTCTGGTGGGCATGGGAGAAGCGACCCCAGCTCAGTCAGCCACGGGACCATATGCACCCACGTTAGGGATGGGGCTGGGGTCTGCTCCTGTAGTCGCTGCCAGGGGCTCCGCGGTGCCACAGCTCCACAATGCCATCGTGGAGCGTCTGCGCGCCAGGATTGAGCTGTGCAGAAGGCACCACTCTACTTGTGAGAACCGGTACCAGCGAGGCCAGGCAGAGACCACGGACCGAGAACATGAAAACACTCTTCACTTGCTCAACATCGTCCACCAAGGACCTGGCAATCGCAAGACCAAAGGCAGCAGGGCATCGAACCAACCACCTCCTGAATACAGTAGAGCCACCGCGGAGCAGAAAAGATCCGAGGGTGAGCAGAAGGTCTCCATGCGCACAGAGGTGAGTTTTTAATGTGAATGTAAACACTACAGCAATGAACCTACGTGATGTCCATGACATAATATGATTTATTACAACACTGATGTGCTGTTTAATATTCCCTGACATTATAGTCAAATAATGAGTAGCACATATGATCTCATTTTCATGATTCTCTCCTTGGTGCCTTGACTGGCCTTGTCTGCCAGGTTTGATGGACTTTAAAAACTAATAATAAACAGGTAGTTGTATTTTCTCCTCTTCTCAAAAAGGAGAAGAGGAGAAATCACCCATTTTTCCAAAATGGATGACTATGGTTGACACTTAATCTGGGAACTTTAACAACTTTTAGACAGTAGTCTGCTCTCTGTATAGATTTATTAATTGTCTAAATCAATTTGCCAACAGCTCAGATTCAGATCAATGCAGATGGCCTGCTGAGAGTCCTCATCTCATACAGATGTCCCTTATGTCTTGTCATTCAGTGTGTTTTGAGCCATGTTTCGCCACTAGGGGACCAGGGCAGTTAATACTGGTTTAGGGGATTTCCAACTGTAACCACACATTCTATCACTATTTATCTTACCAACTTCATGGCTATTACTGTTAATCTGTGTGGTCAATTGTGTGCTTCAAGGAGGATGGCTGAAGTGACTAAAGGCCTACTTCAGTTTGAGACAACAGGTCCTTCATGTTACTTGATTTACATGATCACCATGTGTTCAGTGTCTGATGCTTTGGATGTACCACATAATTGTCTCCCCTGTGTTAACATTAGCAGCACTGATGCTAGCATTGGCTGCAGTGATGTTTGACATATTGTGGTTAACATCTTTATGTGTGCACCTGATCCAGGAAAGATGCTTGCAGATGTGACCAAGCTTGTGCAAAGTGCACACCTCTGCCAACACGGAGGTTACACAGTATCTTCCTACATCAAAATGATGCACATCTTTGAAATTAAGTGTACATTTCTTCCCATGAACATGTATTGTTTTTCTTTTTGAGTCAATTTAGCATTTATAAAGGCACCCTAACACCAAGTCATGTATACATTAGGACTATATGTTAACAGCAATTGCATAACAACTTTGACTCACTGCAAAAAGTAGTATATATATAAAGTCGTATATATATATATATATATTATATTTTTTTTTTTTTACATTAGTTAATGTTAATTTAAGTAGTCAATTAATAATCTGCCAGTGGAACAAGTATTCCTACACTTATATAAAGGAAAAAAAAAACATTATGTTCATCAGTCGATCTTGCAACTAAATGAGGAGCTTCAAAGTGTAGAGGCCAGTGGACAATTGTTTCTATGTCCTTTTGTTTTTTACTTGATCATCCAGATGGGAGTTTAACGTCTGCTCTATACACTTTTGTGCCGTGGATTTATTTGAGATTCTGGATGGAAAAATAAACAGTGTTATTATTTTTCCAGTAGTCGTCATCAAAGGCCAGCGATGATCCGTCACATTGTTGGTTGTCATCAGTGGGATTATGTACTGAGTGACCTCCACTGCGTGACATGGCACGTAGTTAGTTGTGCCATATTTTTGAATGATCGGTATGGTTTTAAAATTACTCTATTACAAAATTATTAGCTCGCCCTATAGTTTGCAGATTAAAAAGGCAAGGAAATAAGTGATATCCAACTTCAAAACTACATATTCTGTACTCACCGAACTGTAACTAAGATAGGAGAAAACCAGATTCAAAGTACATTTAATCAGACTACTCATAGTCATAGTTCAATTCCGGGCTATGGAATCCTGACTTTTTTTTCAACTTTACTTCAAAATTGCCACCTCTACTGGTGCAAAACTATGATAAATACCATTGAATAAAAAATGGACAAAGATGACACACTTTAAATCATCTAAACCTGGCCAGTGCTTCTAAAAATCCTGAAGAAAATGATCAGTTTAAACCCAAGCAATGCAATGATTATAACCACAATAGTCAGCCACTTTGTCGAGGCAATCTGTTATCTGCACCTGTTCGGAAAGAGACCTCATAAAAGCTTTGTGTACCACTCGTAGTTTTGAGAAACATTGTTTTTTTTGGGGCTTCTTTTGATTTTGACAACTGTTACTTAACTGTTATGTGATTAATAGCATGATTTGCGCAGGATGAGAAAGAGGTCAGGGGACATTATTATCACTGTTATTATTGTGGTTTTTCACATTTGCTGCTGTTTGGCTGTGGAGTAGCATGGCCCACATAAAAGTGATGAGCACAGCACGGCACTGAGGAGGAAATGAAGTCCGCAAACATGTTTATCAACCCCGAGGTTAATGTTTTTCACTAACAGTGTTGATTGAATGAAACAAAACAGCCAGCCTGTGCAGAAATTCCCCTTATTACATGCACAGTGTTATTTGGCACCATCCCACTAGTCTTAGTAAATTTATTCAGGAATGATTTAAGTGCACAATATCCAAAATGCTTCATGTGTGGGCGTTGTGATTATTAATTATAATCTTAGTGGTGGATAGGAAAGTGTTGCGGGGTACAGCTGGAGTTCACCATAGCACATTCTTTTGCCTTAAAAACTCGGCGTCTTACAATGGCCACATCTGTGCATGTTATATTGACTGTTCACATTGGAATTTGCCATGGAAATGTACACCAAGCTCGGGCAAACAGCACAATGGATTATGAGTGATTTAACAGCGCAGCTCATTGAGTCCAGATTAACAAAGGATATTCTTTAAGATGAAATCTGAGAAATGGGAAAGAGAGAGGGAGAGAGGGAGGGTGAATGAGTATTTATCCAGAAAATCACCGAACCATTCCCTCTAATGCTTCTATAAACTTATTACATTTTGGAAGCACACAACTCATCTGATCCCCGGAGATGGAAGAACTGCACAATCCACAAAACTACTTTTTACAATTACTATTGTTTCTACAATGTTACTAGGTGCAGAGTATCCCAGAAAGAAAAAAATCTGTGCCAAATGGTTGACTCCTGCAGGCTGTTTGCAATAGAATCCTGCCTCACTTACGTGGGCCTATTCAGATGGTGGACACACAGGTGTGAGCTTCCAGGAAGGTGGCCCAAAAAGAGGGGATCGACCTGATTGAGGTGCAGTAATTGGGTACAGCAGGACTTGGCCTAAAGAGTGACTTTATTTGCTAACACAACTCACTACGGATATGCTTCAAGACATGATCAAATCCTCCTTTGTCATATTTTGCAAATGTTCAGCAACACATTTTCCTTCCTATAATACTAATATATAATAAAATAACTACCCTTTTAGGGTCCTAAATCCCAGACTGCTCATTCGGTAGAGCTCACTTTAGGCCATTGCCTTGTTTTGTTTAGATCAGTCCAACCTTATTCAGCCACATTTGGTTGAAGTACACTATATGTCAAAAAGTCCTGTGAGGGTCATTCCACTTGGTGACAGTGAGCCTTCAAACTTATGGTGGAACAGGAAGTTGAAAAGTTTCATGATATTTTAAAGAATATATTCAAAGATAATCCCTAAGACCCCACGGCCACACCCAAATGTGGGCTGTGACAATAATACACTGATAACCTGGACATTCATGGGCGGCACGGGGGTGCAGTGGTTAGCGCTCGTGCCTCACAGCAAGAATTTCCTGGGATTGATTACTGGGCTGGGCCTTTCTGTGTGGATTTCACAAGTTCTCCCCGTGTCTGCATAGGTTTCCTCCGGGTGCTCCGGTTTCAAAAACATATACAATAGGATCTCCTCTGGGGCCAGGACTCCCCTAAAGAGAATCTCAGTGGGACTTTCCTGGATTAAACAAAATGCAGTCAAAGCACAAAGGGGGATCCAAGTTGATATTCAGATATGTGTAATGAGTTCTGTGCTGAGAAAGAGAGAATTATAACTGCACCTATTTGAAAATATAGTCATACAAGGTTCTTTTGACTTATTTCATTATTAACAGTTTAATTTTACCAGTGCTAAAACACATTTTATATTAGTAAGCAAAGATATTATATATGCCCTCGTTGGTCCTTTTTGTTACACAAATAAATGGTCTGATTGAACCAACATTTCAAATTTTGTTTTTAACCTAGGCAAGAGGTGTGTGACAAAATAAACTTATTTTCTGGTCATTTCCTTTCATTTAAATGTATATTTGGCAAGTGCAGGTATCAATTAAAGATATTTGTTTTATGACACATTCATTATAATGTATTATTAGTGTCAGCCAACCAAATGGCAGCGGTCTGTAATTTTAAAAGCACAGGGTCTGCGGGGAAAATATTTTTGGTTCCCGAATAACATAAAAAAAAAAAAAATCCCAAAAAGTATTTCACAAAGTCTCTTTCAAATATGAGACATGGTTAGGCATAAGTAAAAGTATATGTTTCGTTCTTCCACTGCGTATCCCCTTCTTTTGCCTGTCTTTCCCTTCATACCTGTATCAAAAATGTTTGGAGCCCAAAACTAGGTCAGAGCTTACCAAACTGTATTACGTTGTAAAGACATTGAATTTCATCAGCAGCCATTTTATATGATCTGTCAACAATCCACTGGAGAGGGCATAAAAGGCTTAACAAACAGTTATATGGCAGCACTGCTCAGAGCCTACCCCGCACTGTCATGGCCTATTATCATGCGTATGACAAATAGCCCACTAAGCACCTTCGTGAGAGATGTAGTGGCCATGAAACAGGGAAGCACAAGGCACCCATATAAATGTTTTGAGCCACTGCATACAACTCCTGTGCGTGTGTTTCTCCAATGTCAAACTAGCCTTGAAAGAATCAGGGCTGCAGGCAGATGACTGCTGATTAAGTGGACTGCGTGTTTTATTAGTAATAGATAGGGCTGGGTATCCGTTAAACATGCTTTTTTGTATTGGAGAAAAAAGGTACACTGAAAACTGGTTACTAAATATATACATTTTTAGATAGCAAGTTTCAGCCCTATCTTAAATTGATCTGATTTGTAAGCTATTGTTACTAACAAAGCACCTATTCTGTAATGATTTGTACATATTTTAAAGGGATAAAAGTATTTCACAATAATCAACACCTTGTTTTTTAGTTATTTTATTTATTTGAGTAGCATATGAATAAAACATAGGTTGCAAAAGGAAAAGAGTACAAAGTTGATACTCAAAAGGAGTAGGTAGAAGTTGACTGAACCTACCCCTCGTTTTCCATTGAGGAGTTTTACATATAATTAGTTTATAGACATTTACAACACACATTTCATTCAAAAATGACTTCCATTCAGACGTTCTGTAAAATACAGAATAACCTTGAAGTAAATGTTTTGTACAAAGTAAAGGAAAACAAACAATTAGCATGAGAAGTGTTCTCGTTTATGAAACAAAACAAAGGACTAATAGTGTTATCTGTTACTTGTAAGCAGTGCTTAATTTGATCCGGCTTTTGGGGGAACGCATTCCGGGAAATCGGAATTTTGAGCTTTATTGGATCCGGGAAATAAAATACTCCAACAACTTTTAAATATGCAATTATTTTGGACTGTTCCCCCATAAAATCCACCCAGTACACAAGTGTTCCTGAAAATCTGGATTTACAAATTAAGCCCTGCTCGTAAGTATATGCTCTTACCCAAAGTTACTGCTAATTAACCACTCTCTGAAGTTAGTTAAAAAGAAATATAGCCTTGGATAGGAGCATGTTGTGATGTATTTTTCTTTTTACACAATTTTAACACTGAGCATTGAGGCTGCAGAATGTGGAGAGGCTATGAAGCACTCCAAAAGAACACACTCCTACATTATATAATTTATTAGTATATGCTCATGACTTCGAAAGATGAGCAATACAAAAAATGTGTAATAATGACATAAAGAAGCTATTACAGCCCAGTTTCAGTAAGTGATAACTGCACTGACACGCGGCCCCTCCGTTTGGTGGATGAGGAATGTATCATGAGCAGAGCACGCTCCCTAAGTGTTTCCTGGTATACTATAATGTGCTTTTGAACTGTCTGATGGAGAACCACAGCTTTATGGATATGAAACAATTAGACACTAAGATCCCATATCAGCCACAGCGATCTGCAGCGGTTGTATGTTTATGGGAGAGCGGGCTTGTTTTGGTGCGAACGCTTTAAGCCCCTTCAGTCAATGAACTAACTTCTTCGCTTGGTCTGCATTTTATTGACGGCTCACCTCAGTTTTTAGGCCAATGTGCTTAAACTGGTCTTTTACGCAGACTTTAGATGAGGAATACTGGGAGCATCTAGGGATTTTATTACTAATAGATCTGTGTACAGTGTAGACTCTTGTAGCTCAGTGTTGATCTGCTGGCATGGTTTTCAAATACTGTATGTCGGCTGCTTCATCCAAGGGACTAGTGGAGATAAAAGGAGACATAGAAAGAAACATTTTGAAAAAATTGTGTTTCACGCCCTTTAACTTCATGAACATCTACTTTTAAATTATCTATCGTACAAATCAAGCCGTGCCACAACCCCTTCATTGTATTACAAGCCCAACACGGTCTCAGTAGTTAATTCACTAGTTTTGTTGGCAGAGTATGAAGTGTTTACCCACATTGCCTTGTGGCTGTTGATATCTCCAGTGCTGCAGAAACATGGATCACTTCCTGTAGCGCAGGATTTTCCCAGAGAAGAGACTCAGTGTGAACAGATGTACAGTACAAACTGTTAGTGGGAGTAGAGCAAAGCTGCTTATTTTAACATAAGCAACTAAAACTTTTAGAGAATTCAAATGAAATCAACTCTTGCATATATTACAATCTGTACTTGCTCCTTTTCATGAGGCACATTCTAAACCGGGAGTACCTTTCGTTTACATACGTAGACCCCATACTGTGGCCATCAGTGATTGATGAGGGCAGGAACATGGTCTGATCACAGTTGATTGTGGGTTGATTTTTATTTTTAGAAGGAAAAAGGGATAGTAAAATGAGATTACACGTTTGTACAACAAAAGTAAGAGACTTTCAATGAAAATTTAAGAGCAAGATCCAATTTTCAGCGGATGTTTGGGCGAACGGTAGGCAACAGCTGATGTATTCGTGTAGCGCTGTTTATGTAAATCACAGATCTGATACAACGCCAGCCCTGTTTGTGAACAATGTTTTTGCCTATCATAGAACTATTATTTACAATTATTATTCATTTAAAATATCCATGTTGCCTACCGAAGCCCCGGACGTGACGACATCGCGATTGCTCGTATTGGTTTTACATGTTTTAAATGAATCTGTACATCAAACGTTCATTCCAGTTTCATGAATCAATATGGAGTGAATGCAGTCAATACAATGCATAAAAAATACATACTGAGATCCACAAACAGTTTATTTAGCTTTATTTATTTATTTAAAAGGACCATATAGATACATAATGCCCGAAAGACAAAGATGCTTGTACCAGATTATAGCTTCATGGCTAATTTCCATCTGCAGTCCTTATAAAAGAGAAGGGAAAAGGAGAAAAGAAAAGAGAGGGCAGAGTGCGGGCAATTTACAATACAGCAATGTTCATACAGAGCCCTCACTTAGACTTCCGCTACCGCATTCATCCTATCATACACGCCATGTGAAAGTGTTTGATTAAATTACAATATTTATATATATATATACTTATAAAGTAATTACTGGGGCTGCACAATGTATCACAAAAAATATCGTATCACAATATTAGGTGATGCGATATCCGTATCGTAAGAAGCCACAAAATATGGGAAATTCACTTAGGTCTTCCATCTGACTAGATTTTTACAACACTCTCCAAAACCAAACACGCAGGAACTTATAAATGTGCAGAAGTTCAGTTTTAGTTATAACTTTTCTAATTTAGTTATTTTTTTGGCCTTGGTTTGGTTCTGATTTTGTGTTTTTGGAGTCTTCTTTTGACACAATTTGCTGAAAAAGATATTACACGTGTCTGAATCGAATGCAACGGTTTATCGCAATAATATCGTTCTCGCGATATTGCTAACGCCAGACTAAATATCACAAGTGGATATTTAGTCTGGGAACCACCCATTCATTTTCTCATAGGAGAGGTGTGGTTTACAATTTACGATCCATAGCTGTTTATTGGGTTTATTTGGACGAATGTCTATCACATGCATCTGCACGGAGCCCACAGCCAATCGTATCAATTGTACCCGTTGACGTATGAGCCTCAGCTAATCCAGTCTGTCCAATAGTACGCATCATCGTCTAGCTGTCCATCCTCGTTCTGTGATTGGTCCCCAAATCCCTGCGAAGATTTCGCCCTCGGTTTCCAGGGTGTTGAGCAGTTTCGAAAAGATTCGAGCACGAGCAGCATGGGTATTCCCAGGCAATGCCTGTATCGCATATCGCAAGTTTGTTGAATATCGTGCAGCCCTAGTAGTTACACATGGCGAGGGTCCCGTCATTGCTAACCCTACGAGGAGGGTGGGGCTAGCTGTGGGGGCGTCTCGGATGTGCTACTGTGGTGCTTCACCAATGTTTGGTTTGTTTATGTTCAAGATTTTGTAAAATGGATAGTCTGTGTGTCTTTTTTCATTTGTTAAAGAAAGAGATGAGAAAGTGTGGGTTCAGTCGAATAGCATATGTTATTGATGGTTTAAAAATAATCCACGGCAATGGTTGGATATAGTTTACTCTTTGTGCAGATTTGAGATGTTGATGATGACAGTGGACCATTATATGTGTATCGACAGTAGCTCACGAGCACCACAGCGGAAAACTGAATTCTCAGAAGCAAAACAAGCATGTTCAGTGCTTGAATCAACAATTTGTGGGGACATATAGACATAGACATATAAAATCTACAGCAGATTTTTGCTAAAACCTAGGCCTACTAGACCATACATAAGCAACAGAACATAAAGAACTATCCCAACAGTATTTTATCCAATTTGTCAGTGGGTAAACTGCAACAGATTCTTTTATTTTCCGGTATTTGGATGTGGCTGATTGTTTTAACTTGCTTTGTTGCGTATGATTAGATCGATGTTAAT
>OMNZ01083758.1:0-10809 GCA_900303255.1 Lesueurigobius sanzi
GTCTATGTGGATACTCTAGATGTGAACATTTTCAAGAAAATCATAGTCTAGGCGGAATCCCATTGTAATAAATAGGTCATAATTTTGCACGTTTTGGCCAAAAAAAAATAATTTGTAATATTTCAATGACATTGAAAATTTTGGATCCTATTTATATATTTGGTCATGAAATACAGTTTTCCAAGAAAAAATACACTTTTTTTGTGAACACATTTAAAAAAATAGATTGTCTCTAAAAGTGGCAAGTCCCCAAAAACGGGGACCTTAGGGCTTAAAAGGTTAAAATATTTCAAAACATGTTTCTGTTTTTTTCTTTCAAGGTTTCAAGGTGAACTTTTGAGCACAAAATAAAAATAAAATCTGGCTCTATCCATTATTCTGTCGTTGAAAATGTTGGCAATTTTTACATAAGATTAAAATAAACAAGGATTGTCTCTAAAAGTGGCAAGTCCCCAAAAATGGGGACGTTAGGGCTTAAGAGGTTAACATAACCCCATAGAGAGAAGTCCAAGGCAGTGATATCTGGTGAACGTGGTGGATCCATTCCAATCCACCGACTGACAAACATTACAAACTTTGATAAACACTGATTACATTAGAACAAATCTGGATAAGGTATATCATCAACTTCCTTTATAATACATGTTTTGTTGTTAAGAGACTTTATGGACACCCTGTACAGCTTTATATACAAACAAGCATTGTTTGAGGATGTTTGGTGGTTATCAAGGCCTCAAGCATACAAGCTTACAGTAGCAGCACTGGTCTATGTAGACTATTCATTTCCCTACTCCACAATCGTGACTTTTTAAGAATAAAGATAGGGCTTATTCCAAATTTGACAACTGTTTGAACTTTGGCCCATGAACGTGACTATACAAGGGCTTGTCATCATGCAAAATCACATTTGTTGAGTTTTTAACATACCTGCTGTGGTGTTTTGTCTGTTCCTCCTTGTATCAGCACTCAAAACACAAGGCCACACTCCGGTAAACACCATACAGAGGAATCTATGAAGTTTATCTGTTCTTTTTTTTTCCTCCTTTCTTCTGGTTTCTATTGTTATTCATTTCCCTTTGAAAAAGCTTACCTCCCGTTTCACTGCAGTGGCAGACGCAGCATTGTACTCTCTGGTATAAGATCTAGTTATACAATACGCAATCTAAAGTCATAAGGTTATACGCTTGTATCTTTTAGACTCACATCATTTGAAGTTATACTATGGAAATATCAAGGTTAACGGATCTGAATAAAGCATAATACCTGACCTTTAAATTGTCAAATGATGGCTTGTATTAGAGGAAAGCATCATCACTACAGCATCATTCTGCTGCTGGTGATGCACTGGTATATAGTGTTTCATATATCACCCAATGTTTTCATTATGTGCCCAAGTATTGAACTAATTTGGGCTTATGTGCTGTATGTGGTCATTGAGATTCGTATTAGTGCAAACAGTGCAGTCTCCAACGCCGCTGAATGCGACTATTCATTTTTATTTTGTCTCATTTTGCATAATTAGACATCCAGTTGGTGTTTACGAAAGAAAAGGCGCATTGCAAAAACATCCCTTCGGGCTTGTTAATAATAATATCCATATGCTGCGGTAATATAATGTGATTTATAGACTAATTTATAGTGAAATTATGAGGGGAAATGGGAGCCTCTTTCTCTGCATTAGCCATTGGAGGTATTATGCTTTATTACCGCGGGGCCCTGGTGAGTTAGCGCTGTGGCAAGACTGCAGTGTGGCAGGAAGAAGATGTGGATGCAAATGTAAGGGGAGACACTGCAGGCAAACAGGATTTGTTCAATTTTCAGGTTTTGGACCAGTTTGCTTTCACCTGGAAACAAATAAATGACCTAATCTTTGCGCTGATTCAATGTTTCAACTTTGAAATATATGGGAAATTGTACATTTTCTCACATTGTGGCAACGTCTCCACTTTAGTGGCCCCTATAGACTCACAAACTTCCCGCTCTTGGATTTTTCAATATTGCCAAGATTGGCTCAGGACCTTGATGAAAAAGTATAAACCAGCATGTACAAAAATAGATATTTAACAATGAAGAGTCCAAAGAGGTCCCCACGCCGGAGGGGCAGGCAGCCACAAGCCAGGGAAACCGTTTATAGGGGCGGGGCCACAACAGTGACAGGACGGGGGGGGGCAGGCAATCTAGGAGAGCAGTACAAGGTGGACTTCCGTTATTGTTTTCTTCCGCAATTTTCGGTGGATGTTTTGGTGAAAGGTAGGCAACAGCTTGTGCATTCAGACATGCAGTTTAAGTCACATTTATGTTACAACACCAGATGAGTAATGTTTTGTTTGTGAACAGTGTTTTTGGCTGGCTCCCGGTGCGGTCCAGGGTGGAGTTTAAAATCCTGATGTCCGTGCTCAAAGCCATCCATGGTCTGGGGCATCACCTCTCAGAGCTGACAACTGTCCAGTGTCTGGTCAGGGCTCTGTGCTCCTCTGAGAAATGCTCTGTGGGGACGACCCAGGTCAAAATACAAGAAGTTTGGAGACCGTTCATTTGCAGAGAGGATCACGTGTAAGATGACCCCCACCCCAGGCGGTACCAGCGCAATACGCCCACGGGGCCTTCACAATATTTCATTCCAAGCTTGATTTATTGAGTTTTGAACTTTTTACACATTTATATACTGATTACTATCCATCCATCCATCCATTTTCTTCTTTTCGACCGGGTCGTGGAGGCAACCGCCTGAGCAGAGATGCCCAGACTTCCCGATCCACACACACCTCCTCCAGCTCTTCCTGGGGATCCCAAGGCGTTCCCAGGCCAGCTTGGGAACGCCTTGGCCTGATAACCAGCTTATTCAAAAACTAAACAAGAGATCTAGAATCTCCTCTGAACAAATAAATCAACAAAATAATACCATGATTATTCTTTATTTAGATTCCATCATCAAAACTATAGGTCATTTTGTCAATTTTTACACATAAAATGCCTCATTTTTGACTGAAAACATACATATCTACATTACACGGCAAAAGTCTCAAATTGATATCCCTCAATTATCAATCAAAAATTCTTGTCCCTATGTTTCTGTATTTTGTTAACCCTGAATACCCAGCAGATGGGTGATATATACGACTGGCGCTTAGCATTAGATACCAAACAGATGGGGCCATCTCAATTTTGCAGCGCTCTCAGCCAAAACAGCGTATAGCAGGGTGAGCGGCTTTGATTGCGTTGTTGACTAATTTGAGAGAAAAGGTGAAGAAAGCAGATTAATGCCCAAGCTGCTGCCGCCGCCGCCACAGAGTCGAGGTGTGACTGACAGGGGAGACCGGCTGTAATCTGGATTAGCAACCCTCGGCTCTGTAGGCTGACAGGAAGAGCTGCTATGTCAGGAGATTATGGCTGCACTGATAGATGCTGACGTCGATAGTCAAACTAAATTATATTTAAATTGCATGTTCATAGTTGCATAAGTGGTGTACCTCAGGGGTGTCATGGCCTGAGGTACACTGGGGTCAGTGTGTTCGCTTAACATACAGTTGTGCTCAAAAGTTTGCGAAACAATACATAAGAAGACTTTCGCTTATACATCCGCGAGTAAATGTCATAGAGATTTACCGTTGGGGCTTTAAAACGAGCCCACCCATGTCTTTCTAGGCCTCCGGGGGGCGATGTATGATCGCGGCGAACATTTGTGTCAAAAAGTGGTAAGTTAGCATTAGCTAAAACTGCTGACTCTGCACTTTACAAAATCGCCCAGGGATTCAAAACGGTACTGGATAAAAACTTGGGGGTTTTTTTGTCTGAAAACTAGACTTCTTGATCCTCAAAATGTGTCTCTGGTCAGCTGCTATCATGTTTTCTGTTTATATAGAACATGGAGGACTAAAGTATGGAGTTCCATTTGTGCCAAATATCAGCACAACTATGGGGCAACATTTAGGACATTTTTTTTTTTTTTTCTCAAAAATGTGAATATATGGTGAATAAACACAGATTTCACATAGAAAGTCAAGTTTATAGCCTTCTATGTTTATAGAAGCATATTTTAGTGGAATTATGATCAAAAAAGTGCTATGAGCGCCTACATTTTTTTGTGATTTTTATCAAAAATAAGCATTTCTACATTATATACAGCCTTTATCTTCCATTTCCTGGGCCAGGTATAACCCACAAAACATTTTCTAATGTCCACAGCCATATACATTGATTTTTTGCATATGGGGAAAGAGTGAGGTGAGAAATTCAATTTTCGACTAATATTTTGGTTGTTTTTCTGCTTCTATCATGATATGACTCTAATACAGCATTCAGATGATACTAGTTCAATTCGTTATGAAAATAAAGAGTCCAAGCACTTGATAATGCACCATTAGGAGGTGTTTCAGAAGCAATAAAACAAAAAAATACCAGGCGAAAATAATAAAACATTTCCCAAGTCCTCAGAGGGTTAACAAAGTGCTGTGTAACTGTTCCTGAAAGAAACTATCAAAGGAGTTCAAGATAAAAATGCTCCCGAACACTTTATACCCCATGAACAGAGATCTAGGCTCTTGCGGATAGTTTGTACAGAAGCAGACACTGTACAGCTGTTAAACAATTCCAACGTATTGGAGTATTGCTACTTTGATAAAGTATTAATACCTCCTCACACTTGACCACAAAGGAGGGTGGTTGAGACTGAGACTAACGAGAATTTGTTTCTCTATGTGAGAGTAGCCTTTAGAACAGGGATCTCCAACCAGAAGCTCGCCCAAAGGCTTTCTACAGTTCGACATGCACTTGATCAGTCAAATTTTAGATGCATTTTTTTGTTGTTGTTCTGAACAAAACACCTCCACACAATTAGGTGATCATAGCAAACCAAAATCCAAAAAGCTTTGTCAGCGAATGAGACTTGACATGCTTGTGGGTCTCTAAAGACGAAACCAGTAACATCTAAGTCCCACCTTCTTATTGTAAGTCTGGGCTTTGTTCTAAAGCTGTTATCTATGGTCCTGCTCTGGCCAATGGTCCAGCCCATAAAGCAGAAAATACTGTCGTTTTCTTTTATTGTGTTAAATCATCATCTTGCCAGACCTAGTAGCCTAGTTACACATGTTTATTTTGAAGTATAAGTAGCTCACAGGGTATAAAAAGGTTGGAGACCCCGCTTTAGAACAAAGAGAGGTGGGGCCTAACAGGTAAACCCCTCCTCCTGGTCTATATGAAGTCCGCCCGTGTCCAGGTTTCCTCAGTGCTGCTGACGAAGCTCTTTGGATGAAGACCAAAACGTCCTACACTACATATGTACTTTGATAAAAAAAATAATAATCTGACTGAACATTATTGGACTATCACTAGTGTCACTACTTTCACTCAAGTAATGGAATCAAGTACTTTGTCCACATGTGGGAAAAAAAAACATTTTGAAACGGCTTTTGAAGTAAACATCCCAATAGAGTAACGTTTATTCAGTGAGATGATGAAAGAGATAATTGCACTGGAAAAACACATCTAAAAATAAACTACTTTGTCTTGAAGTAAGAATATGTGCTGTTGTTTTGAGTTGGTAAGTGAAATTATCTGCCAATGTATCACCTCTTTTTACTTATATCTTATTCTACTTGTAGATTTTCTTTACTTGGCCAGTCAGCATTAAGATAAATTGAAATATTCCAGGGATTTTAACTTACCAAGGGCTAATTTTTTTGCAGCGTGTGTGTAGACTGGGCTTCCAATCCAGGGGGACACATGTTCTTAGAGCCTCGTATGGCCCCAAAAGTGCGAACTCCTCTCTCCTGAAATGACTTCCACAGACTTCTTTCCCTCCTGCTCTGGGCTGTGATCGTGTGTGAGGGCCGGACAGATGGAGGTTTGGTGGAGGATTCTGGACTTTAGTGGGCTTTGCTGTCACACCTAAACTGTGCCATCTGACTCGGTGGGTGGGTGTTTTTTTTATCCCACATAGACCTAATCACCCCCCCAGGCCTAATCTGTGTTTAAAACCTGCTGCTGGGCTTGTTAATTACCCGAGCAGAGTGGCGGCGAAGGAAGAGATTATGAAAATGGACTAGTGGAGGACAAGGAATAGTTATAGAAGACAAAAATACTGTATTAAAAGTAACAAACAATTACGCGGAGATGCAGACAAAACTCTTTTTTTTTTTCAATTTTCAGGTTTTGAGACAATTTGCTCTCACCTGGAAGCAAATGAATGGCCTAATATTTACTATAGTATATATAAGTATAATTATTGCAACGATTTGACATTTTTCTCACATTGTTGCACAAACTTGAGTAGCTCCTCCAGACTCCAAACCTTCCATGTTACAATATCAATTTCCTATCTTGATTTCTTGACTTTTGAGCCCCCCAAAAAGGGAGGATTTTTACAGATGTATTCACCAATTACTACTTCATTCAAAAAGTAAACAAGGTATTCAAAATCCCCTCTGGAAAACACTTTGCCACTAATATATTATCAACAAAATACACCCATAAAAGTCAACATGTAGCCAGAAATATAGGCAATTTTTGATATTTTGCGCATAAATTGTGTTTTATGGAAAGATAAAATGGCAGAAAACTTGCAATATATATATATACATTTTTATATTTAGGTCAGTAATATACAGCAAAAGTTTGAAATTATTTGAGATTATTTTTTCCTATACACCTGCAATATCTCTTTTTTCAACTCAAACTCAAGGAAATTGCATACTGTATAGTCCTCAAAGAGTCTTAAGAACCAACACGTCAACATTCCCTTTAAAATAACATATATTTGTCTAATACTTTTGATTAAATGTTTAAAACGTGATTTTGGGAATATACAGTTACTGTGCTGCAAAAAGTAATCTACTAATAAGTAACATTTCCTTTAACCCTTGTGTACCGTTCCCATGGGAGTTTTTGACCCCATTTTCTTACTCCAATATTTCACAAAATGGGGTGTAACTAGTGACACCTATACTAACTTTTGACAAATTCCACTTGGGAAGTAGTCCAAGTAATCCTTGTAGTTTTTTTGTGTTTTTATAGCCATTATTTTTCAAAATTTGTGTGTTTTTTTTTACCATTATAAAGGCCCACAAACTATTCATCCATCTTCTTCCACTTGTCCCTTGCCGGGTCGCAGGGGCAGTAGTCCAAGCTGCCCGAGTCACACTGCACCAGTCCCTCATGGCTCCTCCTGCAGGTGGTGGGTCCACGGGAGGACGGCCCCACAACACTCCTTCACATCTGGGCGACGTAACCAGCCTTGATGGTCTCATCATAAGGGTTTTCTGAACCGCTGTTGGTCTGGCCCGTCACCTAGGGCCTGTTTGCCCTGGGAGACCCTACCAGGAGCATAATGCCCCAGAGAACATGGCTCCTAGGATCATTCAGGTGCGCAAACCCTCCACCACGATGAGGTAGTGGTTCGAGGAGGGGCCCACAAACTAAAAAGTAATAATTAAAAAACTGTTAAACTAGTCTCAGTGCATTTGTAAGAAGTTACACTAAACATAGAACCCACATTTATTTCAATATTTGATTTTATGAGTGAAATATTGGAGAAACAAAATGGGGTCAAAAATGATCCCTGAAGGGCCCCAGTGTAACTCTTGCTCAAAACACTCTCATCAATTCATCAAAACACTGATAAAAGTCATAGCAGTGAACACATATCTGAAAATTCAGCCCATTTGATAAAAATATGACCAAGATATGCAGTGACAAAGTAGTGTTTGGGGTCAAAAATGACCCCAGGAGCCACAGTATTTACCCTATAAGTATGTTTTTTTTTTAAAGAAAAACACATGAAATCAACCTCAAAATGAGATTAAAAAGATCACAATTTACTCATTGTAATTGCAAAATACATATTACTTTCTACTTTTTTCTGCATGGTCTGCAACACTGGCTGAGTTTACTATTGTAGACATTGATCTTAATCCTTCGTAGCCTTCTGTTGTGCAGAAACAATGTCTTTCTCTGAGGATTTAATGTGAAACTCTAAAGGCCGGACTGAATGACAAGATTAACGTGATGAAATTGGATCAACCAAAGCCAGACTCTATTTACTAAAGTACTGCTTGGTCCAGCAAAAGGAGATCTCTCACTCAATTGTCTTAATTAATTGTCTAATCTGTGGAAAGTGTCTTAGTTTAGAGTGGCACAGCGACACTTATGTGTTGTTTACCTCTACATATGTCACTTCCTGTTGCGCATGTCCAATAAGAAAGTGACAAACGAGGTACATTTTTGTGCTAACAACACGGCTTTACTCATTTAGCATAAGCTGTTCTTGTGGTTTGGAGATTTTTGGAGTAGGAGCTTGGATAAATAAATAAACTGTCGGCTTTTCTGGCCATAACAAGGGCTTCCTAATTTCCATAAAGGGCTGCATGAGTGAAGCGTTATTAAAATGTTGAGTGTCAGACCAAAGTGACTTGTCATTTCTTTGGGAATAAATTTCTTAATAGCTCACTCCTCAAAAACACACAGCACAGTGGCAACAACGGAGGCGCCGCTCAATTGCCTTCTATCACATTTTGTTCAGCATGAAAGCCAGACGGGGTCAGAGCCCAACGGCACAAAGGCAATGAATGTTTTAGTTGTTAATGGTGTGCCTCAAGTCATACCTTTTCATTAAGGAGAGACACCGCAGGCACAACTCTTCTCGGGTTATGGGTTATTGTTCTCTTATCACAATCGCTTTCATCTGGAAATAAATAAATAAATGAGCTAATCTTTACAATGAGGAGTGTCGTTATTCGCTAATTCAACATTTTCTCCGTAGAACCATATGGGGATTTGTAACTTTAAAGACCATTTCTGAAAATGCTTTTTTCTCGAATTGTGGCCACACCATCTCCACTTTAGAAGCTCCTACAGACGCACATTGTTGCGCATTGTTCAGAGGGGATTTTGGATATCTTTATTTAGAATGTGAATAAACTAGTTTTTTTGGGGCGACGGTTGCACAGATAGAGCAGGTCGTCTCGTGATCGGAAGGTCGGGAGTTCGAATCCCGGCTCCTGCAGACTGTCGTTGTGTCCTTGGGAAAGACACTTCACCCAATGCCTGTGAGTGAGTGGTTGGTGGTGGTCGGAGGGACCGTTGGCGCAGGGACCGTTGGCGCGGGGGTGAGCAGCCTCGCTTCTGTCAGTATGGGGAAACTGTGGCTACAAATGTAGTTTACCACCATCAGCCTGGAGTGAATGAACCCCCCTCTCTTTCTTGTGTGAAGCGCTTCGGGTGTGACTGTGTCATATGAAAAGTGCTATACAAATAACATTCCCTTTCCCCATTAGTGATCGGTCTGTAAAAAAAAAAAAAAATCAGTGCGCAATAAATCAGGCTATAGGAATTAAATATTGAAATATCCCAATGAAAAAAAAACCTTCAAAATAGTGTTAGGTCAAGAGCTGTACGTTATGTACTTGGCATACAGTATGTGTATCGCATCGAGGCACCTGTATCATGTTATTATTACAATTAAAATGTATTTATTATGCCTGTTTGACCCCATGGATTATTCAGAACATATCAGACCAGACACTACTGCAGTCGCATGTACTTTCTGAGCATTTTCAGCATAGAAGAGACTTCTATTTAGTGCCTTTAAGACCATTTTTCTGTGTTTCTTTGGGATATGTATTGTATTATAGACACTGTACCGGGATACACTTCTGGACACATATCGTATCGTGAAGTTGTTGGTAATACTCAGCCCTAGTTAGGTCCAAGACTGGAAAGTTTGGAATGTGTAGGGGCTACTAAAGTGACAAATCAAAACTTTTGATCTTTTGAGCATCTTTCTCATACGAAATTCTTTGCTCATGTTGAAATTGTACAAACTTTCTTTTTTACTGCTTTATTTCTGTTTTTTAAAAACATTTTTGATGCACTGATGCTCAAATATATAAATGAATAAAAAAAACAAATGCATTTCGAAAAAAAAATGTTAATAATATTTCCCCTGGCGAAACATTGAATCAGTGCAATAATTGCAAAGATTAGGTAATTTGTTTTTTTTTACAGGGTGAAAGTGTGTAATGCTAAGAGAGCTAACTGACCCAAAAGTTGAAAAAAAATAAAAAATAAATTACTCAACAAACAAAAAATGCTATTGGAACAAGTATTTTTTACTTTGCGCTTACAATAAGAAAATATACAGCAAAATAAATGTAATTCCAAGCAAGGGTGTAAAATACGGGGGGGATAGGGGGGTTATAACTCCTCCAATATTTAAACCTGACTAAGTTAACCCCCCCAAATTTTTTGTCCAAACAATAGGGGGCTCAGTTTCGACCCCCCCAATATTCGATCAAAAGTTACTCCCTTGATTCCAAGTAAAGTTAGACGTATTACCTAATTATACATGCAAATATAGGCCAAATGTACTTCTTTCAAGATCATGTTACCTATTTTGGCATGACTTTTTGCAGTGTTTCTCTTAATCACCTGTTATAACTCCTCCTGAACTTCCCAGCAGCTGTTTACACACACATGAAGAACAAGAGTAGGCCATGGCAGAGCAGCACAAAGCACCTGGCAGTGGCCCTTAGGCACAGACCCGCACACACGGCGATGCCTTCAGACGCTCGTCCTCCTCGGCGTGAAGCGCTCCTGAAGCCTGGAACTGTGTGGAAGCGCTGCCTCTCTCTGGCTCAGCGCTCAGACCCATTTGTCTCCTCCAATTTGGCCCAAAGCTCCAGGGTGCCCTCCGCACGCTCTGCCCGGGATTGCCCCACTTGTGCGGCCGATAACGCTAATCTGCCCCCCCCCCCCCCCCCCCCCCCCCCCCCCCCCCCCCCTCTTTCTTCTCCTTTTTTTTTTTTTTTTTTTTTT